>PVLD010004977.1:0-100575 GCA_004027595.1 Dinomys branickii
GTGCAGGAATGTGTGTGTGTGTATGTGTGTGTATGTGTGTGTGTGTATGTGTGTGTGCGTGTGCGCACGCGCGCGCGTGCAGGAATGTGTGTGTGTGTGTGTGTGTGTGCGTGTGTGTGTGTGCGTGCGCGCGCGTGCAGGAAAGGGTGTGTGTGTGCAGCAAAGCGCTGGGGAGAGGCAGTGAGGTCTGTGCCTTAACTCAGAACTGAACAGACCCCTGCCCCGATTAACCATGCAATTCAAATGACAGAGGCAGCAAGATGAACTAGACACTGAAAAAGACACCGACACGTAAGACGAAGATCAGACGCTAAGGGGGAAGAGGCCCCCAGGCAGGGCCAAGAAAGGACCCATAGCATATAACCGTCTCTCTGAGTGCAGCTGTGATGGGGGGCTATCACAGCTACTCAACAGGCTGAGGCAGGAGGACTGCTTGAGCCCAGGAGTTTGAGACGAACCTGGGAAACACAGTGAGACCCTGTCTCAAAAAACAAACAAACAAAATCCTCTGATTTGGTAGAGAAGAGTGAGAGTAATGAAGAGTGACAAAAGAATAGATCTGAGGAAAAAATAAACGTTGAATGAAATATAACACAGAGAGACAGACTCTGAGTCTTAAGAGGAAACCACAGAGGACAGGGACCGGGTCCCTGCGGGGGCACCCCCACCCCTGGGGTCACACTCCGCCCTCTGCCATCTCCCATAGATGCTGCTCTCAGGGCGCAAGGTGCTACTGCTTCTCACGGCGCTCCTCATCCCCTCTGGTGAGTCCTCACATTTGCCCCCTTGCCCGAACCCGTCAGCTCCTGGGCCGCACGCGTGGGGGTCTGTATTTAACCAGGGTGCAGGGACTGAGGTCCATGGGCTGAGGAGAAATAGGCTCAGTGCTGAGCTCTAGAACTGCTCCTAAAGAGAAGGAAAGGCCAGGCGTGGTGGCACATGCCTGTAATCCCAGCACTTGGGAGGCTGAGGCAGGAGGATCCTTGCAAGTTCAAGACCGGCCTGGGCTACAAAGTGAGCTCAGGGCTAGCCTGAACTGTATAGCAAGACCCTGTCTCAAAAACAAAGACAAAAAGTTTAAAAAATAAAATAAAGAGAAGGAAAGAGGTGTTCCTGGTGTCAGAGGAACAGGACAGGACAGCGACTACAGACTACCTTGGATTTGGGGCCAGCAATCTGGAAGCTGCCACATCAAGAGGAAACTAAGACTCACGTACGGCTGCTGAGCACCAGTAGAGATTGCACAGGTGAACCCCGGAGGGCACGTCTGGGGACAAACTGCGAGTGCACGAAGCTGCACCCACACAGAAAGACCACCTGAGAGGAACCTGGGCGGAATTTAAATTCCAAAGGAAAGAGGTGGGGGCGCTTCGCCCACACCCAGCAAATGCGAGACAGGCCTGTGTACAGCATGTTGGCCCACATGGCGGAAGCACACGCCCCCACACCAAGGGACAGCCTTCCTACAGACTTCACAGCCTCTAGCCAGAAGAATGGCCGCTGAGATTGTCCCTGGACTTTGAAAAAATCCTGCTCTATTTTTCCCTCTTTCTGCCACATGGAGACTCAAAAAGCAGTTTTGTAGGGGTGGTGGCGCACATCTGTAATCCCAGCACTCGGGAGGCTGAGGCAGGAGGATCATTTGTGAGTTTGAGACCAGCCTGGGTTACAAGGTGAGCTCAAGGCAGCCTGAATTGCATAGCAAGACCCTGCCTCAAAAAGACACACACAAAAAAGCAGGTTTTGTGTCTTGTTCAGTAGGAGAGCTATGGGAAAGCTGGGGAGCAGGAGGCGGGCCATGCTGGGGGTGGCTGGAGCCCTCTGTGCCACAGGCCTGGGGTAGCCAGGAGTAGGGTTAAAGGGGCATCCTTGTGAGGACCCCACAGAGTCGGGGGCTGGTCTCAGGAATGTGCCCTTCGGTTACCTTGTGCACACCCCCAGCAGTACTGAACACTAACTTTGAGCTCAAGGGAAAACACCGCCATGATCATGTGCAGCCCGTTCTCCTTCCTGTTCTGGCTCATCCTGTAAGGATGTGGGGTATGGAGCTCAGGTCACTCACACCCCTTTCTTCCTTTGCCACAGGCTGGACACCCCCCGGCGTCAGAGGTCAGCGAGGAGGTGGGTGAAGCTTTGGCTATGGGCTGTGTTGGAGTTCTGGAGTTCGCAGTATAATTGAACTGTATAAGCTAAAGAACCTGTGCTAGCAGAGAGTGCTCCTTTGCCAAGGTTGGAGAAACAGGCTCAGCCTCAGGGGTTCCACAGTGTGGTTCTCCCGATTGTAAATCCCTGCCATGCAGTACTGGGGATCGAACCCAGGGCTTCACATATGCTAGTCAAGGGTTCTATCACTGAGCTACATCCCAGCCTTTTTTAAAGAAATAAACTGTAGGTGCTGGGTGTAGTGGCACACACCTATAAACCCAGCACCCTGAGAGGCAGAAGGAGGATCGCAAATCTCAGCCCAGCCTGAGCAATCTATTGACTTAGCAAGACCATTTCTTTTCTTTTCTTTTTTCTCTTCTCCTCTTTTCTTTTTGGTCTTTTTAAGAAAGGGTCTCACTATGAGGCTGGCCTTGAGCTCACTTTGTAGCCCAGGCTGGCCTCGAACTCATAACGATCCTCCTGCCTCAGCCTCCCAAATGCTGGGATTACAGGCATGCGCCACCACACCCGACAGCAAGATCATTTCTAACAATTAAAAGAGGGGGGGGACTGTACCTCAGTGCATATCTCTTTTTATTTGTTTTGAAACATAATTCACTCAACTTCCAGAGTGCTAAGGTTATGGGCAGAGGATAGTATGTCAGCTCCTTTTTACCTTCTGCGCAGGACTTGCCATGAGAAATACGTATCACGTGCTACATGGTGGTGCGTGCCTGTAATCCCACTACTTTGGAAGCTGAGGCAGGAGGACCACAAGCTCGAGCCCAGCTTGGGCATTTAGTGAATTAGTGAGACTCTGTCTCAAAATAAAAAAATAGAAAGGGATGTGGCTCAGTGTGAAGGCCCTAAAGTCCTGACAAAAACAAAAAGATAAAAATGCAGAAATAAAAACTTTCTTTCTGTTGTTGGTTAAAACACCCCCACTTTGTGAACCGAGATAAGATTTCAGCCCTAGCGTGGGGTATGGTGGTGCACACCTGTAATCCCAGCACTTAGGAGGCTGAGGCAGGAGTATCCTTTCGAGTTGGAGACCAGCCTGGGCTACAAAGTGAGCTCAAGGCCAGCCTGAACTGCATAGCGAGAACCTGTCTCAAAAAGGCGAAAAAAAAAAAAAAAAGATTTCAGCCCTAGCAAAACTAAAAACCTGAACTGATTTCTCTAGGTAGGTTAAGGACCAGTACTGCTTTATGAATTTAGGAAGCTTTTCTAGCAGAAACAGTTCAGGTTATGACAACAATGGTTAAGTCTGCTTTTCTAAGACCTTGTAAATCCTCTCCTGGTGATCACTCGAGGGAATGCTGCTTTATCCCAGACACACGCAGAAAGTTGAGCTCCGGGGGTTTTTGGGGATGCACTTTGTCCTGCCCTGAGGTGCAGCCCTGGCCGCTGGGTTAGACCCGAGATGCCTCTAGACCTGAGGAGACTGCGAGGGATTGAGGTTTGGTCTCCAGAATGATGTGGTCAGTGAGTTTTCAAATACTCTACTCCAGATTGCAACTGTTGTGGATTCCTTTTATTAGCAAAACTTGTTCTGGAAAAAACCCCATACTGCATGTTCTAGATGCAGAGGCCGAGGGCTGGGGCGTAGTCAGCCACAGAGTGCTTAGCACTTGATCTGACCAGATGTGTAATGTGTGTGCCAGAGCCTGGGTTCCACCCTCAGCCCCCAAAAGAAAAAAAAAATCTATTCTATCTGGAATTTAGGGAGGGGAAAAAAAGATCAGACAAGCAGAGGACACAGTGGAATGCTTTCCTCGCACCTCTCCTGCAATTACCCATACGTCTGACGTGCTTTTCTGGAAATTCTTATTCTCAGTGGATTCAAACCTGACTTCAGACTCCAAAGTTGAGTTAAAGCAAACTCTGTGAATTTGTTGACCCCTAGTGGACAAAATGGATTATGACTATAAACTACACCACATTGAACGTGAATTGCTAATGAGTATCTGCTATAGTGTTTAAATCAGGGGTTGTGGTGCTGGCCTCTAATCTCAGCACTGGCAAGACTGAGGCAGGGGGATGGACACAAGTTCGAGGCCAGCCTGGGCTACATAGTGAGACCTTGTCTCAACAGAAACAAAAGGAAAAAATATTTGACAAGTAGATTGCAGGTGTTTTGGGGGTGCCCTCTCTCCCTCTCCCTCTCCTTTTCTCTCTCTCTCCCCCTCCCTCTGTCTCTCTCTCTCTCTCTCACACACACAGTATGTATACCTATGTGAGGAGATGCATATATTAATTTGACTGCTTGGCTGTAGTAATCATGCCATTTTGTGTATGAATATCAAAACATGTTGCACACCTTAAACATGTACAACAAAAATATACACATTTAAAAGTACAGAGGAATGTTAGGCTAGGGTGTGTGGCTCAGTGGTCAAGAATTTGCCCAGCATGCCCAAGGACCTGGGTTTGACCCTCAGGAACACACACATGCACACGCACACACACACGCACACACGTAAATAAAAAAATAAAAATTATTACTTTTTTTTTGGCACTGGGAATTGAACTCAGGACCTTGCGTTTGCCAGGAAGGCACTTGTGCCACTGAGCTATATCCCGAGAAAAAAATAAAAATTTAACATTAATATAAATATGAGATATTATCCCTGTTTTGTTGTTTTTTGAGACAGGATCTCAAATGTAATTCAGACTGGCCTTGAACTCACCATGTAGCACAGACTAGTCTTGACCTTGTGGTGTTCCTCATGCCTCAGCCCCCTGACCACAGGTGTGCACTGCCATGCCTGGTTAACATTGCCTTTTTTTTTTTTTTTGGCGGTACTGGGGATTGAACTGAGGACCCTGCGCTTGCTAGGCAGGCGCTTATGCCACTGATCTACATCCCCAGCTCCAACATTGCCTTGTTATTTAGCTTTTAGTTGTTTGTTTGCTTTTGTCTTTTTAGACAGGGTCTCGCTATCCAATTCAGGCTGGCCTTCAGCTCACTTTGTAGGCCAGACTGGCCTTGAATTCATAATGATCCTCCTGCCTCAGCCTCACAAGAGTGCTGGGATTACAGGCGTGTGCCGCCACGCCCAACTGTTATTTAGCTTTTAATGTGACAATAGTGGTTTAGGGATGTAGTTCAGTGGTAGAGCAAGCGCCTGGTAATTATGTGCAAGGCCCTAGGTTCCATTTTAGCACCATATATATAAATTTCAGTGTATTTGGTATAAGCAATTTTAATTTGATGTAAGTATTACCTAGAGATCATCCGTCCACTGTAATCGTTGCAGGCAGCCAAGGGAAACCAGGTGTGGGCTCTCGGCTATGTGCTGTCCTAGACAGTTTCCCTTTTGAGGAGTGCAGGGCTGGTGGGGCCACAGAATTCTCAGAAAATGCTTTCTGATTTCTTTCCAGATGACGTGACCGAAGAAACATTCACAGATGATCCTAGTAAGCTGCCTGTTGGCTTGATTATTTGCTGTCATAGTGGACGCAGGGCGTCTGCCCAAAGGCAAATAAAGACCAGAAGAACTTCGGTGGACGCCGGGAGCGCGTGTCCGTCCTGAAGGCCCCTCTCCCTGCCTCTCCCGTTCTCCCTGTGGGGCTCCCTTACGTGTCCCAGTGGTCTGCACCACTCACTGTCAATCCTTCCTTTCTGCTGTTGGATAATCGCCTGTTTGTCTTACTTTTGTTAGCTGCTTCTCCAACCTACAGTGTTTATTTCCTGTTTTGTGTCATTGCAGACCTAGTGAACGATCCGTCTACAGACGACACAGGCAAGTTCTCTGGAAGTCCCTTAAAAAACGGCTCAACTTTGTTCATAGTCACAGTGTTTATTCCGGCTCTTGGATTAATTCTGTGATCTCAGCTCTGAGGAAAGGGGCTGCGGGAGTATTGTTCAGTGACAGTGGGACAGGAGGAAAGAGAGACTTCCCAGCCCTCTACGTGGAACAAAGTAGACTCGTAGCTCAGATAAGGCCTGGGTAATACAGGCTTCCAAAACTGAGCGTAACAACAAACTTAGTGTAACATCAGCAGGACCAATATTCTTCAAAATTTCACCCCCTTTGGCGTCAGTGCATTCCCCACCGCCGCCCACCCCCGGTTCTCTCTTGTCCTCCTGCTTGCAGTTCAAAGTCCTCCTCACACCTGCTGTTTTGTGCCTTTTCAGTTCTGGCTGATATCGAGCCTCCCACAGATGACCTGGGTGAGTTCGGATCTGGGGTCCCAGGGCCGCGGGGGCCAGTCGGGGCTTTCCCGGAGCCCGTAGAGGAAGACAGCGCAGCTGTCTAAGGAGCCCGAGGAGAGAGAACTGCAGTTTATCTAGCACGTTCTTCCCACAGCCCCGTTTGAGAGCCCCAAACAAACAGGAGCTGCGCTACATGTTAATACACGCGACCCCAAGACAGGACCCTTCTCTCCAGGACCTGGGGGCGAAGGCGGGGCAGAGACGGGCAAGGAGGGAGGGTCCTTCAGCCTGGCGGGGGCAACAGCGAGGTCAAAGATGCAAAAGCAAAATACAGCTGGCACAGGAGGGGCAGTGAGCTTTTTAAATGGCAAGGGACAGAGGACAGGGGCAGGCAGGAGGGAAAGCAGGTGCTGACTACTATTTCTGTGTTTATTTTTGTGGTACTGCGGATTAGACTCAGGACCCCAGGCGTGCTAGGCAAGCGCTCTACCAAGGAGCTGTGCTCAGATTTTTCTTTAACAAACAGCTTTGGAAAGCCTGCTACTTAATAAGGATGTAAAAGTGAGCAAAACTGAAGTCCTTGTGATAGCTGTCTTTATCTGAGAGACAAGCTAGACAAACATGCGGGCAGCTTTCTTCAGGGCCACCACGTTGTGATCAGGGCGAGTGAAGGAAGCCTGCGTGGGAGACAAAGGAGCCC
Organism: Dinomys branickii; assembly: GCA_004027595.1. Taxonomy (NCBI): domain Eukaryota; kingdom Metazoa; phylum Chordata; class Mammalia; order Rodentia; family Dinomyidae; genus Dinomys; species Dinomys branickii. Next base: position 7,005 of record PVLD010004977.1, read on the forward strand.
GGGGCAGCACTCAGGGCTGGAGAGGGAAAGGCTTTGCCAGAGAGAACCCCGCCCGAGCTGCTTCCCCGAAGGCCAGTAGAAGGGAATCAAGTGAATAGCGGGGGCCAACTTTTAGGTAAAAAAAACAATTATGCCGGGCGCAGTGGCGCACACCTGTCATCCCAGCCCTCGGGAGGCTGAGGCAGGAGGATCGTTGTGAGTTTGAGCCCAGCCCGGGCTACAAAGTGAGCTCAAGACCAGCCTGAACTGCAAAGGGAGAGCCAGTCTCAAAAACAGAAACAATTTATATAAAAGGCACCAGGGGGAAAATAAAGACCAATCAGAATCTGGTTCTGGTGGCTCATGACAGTAATCCCAGCACTCTGGGAGGCTGAGGTAGGAGGACCACAAGTTCAAGCCCAGCCTAGGCAACTTAGTGACTGGATGAGACCCTATCTCAAAATTAAAAACAAGCACAAAAAAGCTGGGAATGTAGCTGATTTCTGCAAGGGAAGTGTCTAAGATTGGTAGCCAGGAAAGATCACAGGGTACTCCTACTCCCTTTACCTGACCCTCTGAGGCAGCGTGCAAGACTGAGTTAAGCAAGATCCATTGGGAGCCCAGGAAACCACCAAGGATGAGGGCAGCTGCCCCATGAGAGACAGCAGCCGGTGTGAGTAGGACACGACCACACAGGGACAATGGGCTATCGAGGTGCCATCCACGGGGTGGATGGTACCACTCACTGAGGAAAAGCTCGCACTGACGGAGCAAAAGCTGTCAGTGTGAGACACCATAAATTTGAAGAATCTTTGGAAAATTTAGTAACGCTTGCATAAGAGGGCAGTCGGATCACTCGCCCTGGAGTGTGAGAGTGTGGGCCTGAAACTTGGAGATGATCGGCCTTGAAGTCAAGGGGGAATGAGATCACCTCGCCCCTCCCTGGGGTCCCCTCCCCCGGAGCTCCTCCAATGACGTCTTCCTCAGAGGACTCTGTAACACGCACTGCTCGGCCAGCTTGCTGTTCCGCCAAAGAAGCCCATATCACACTTGCCCATAAGGTCAGGCTCAGCTATGGGCATGGCCCTCCCTACACTCTTAGCAAAGATCCATGACGGTGCATCTGGTCCACAGGAAGGCCTTTTCTCCATACGGAGGATCTTCTGCAGGCTACTGAAGTCTTCCTCTTAGCAATAGGGTGAAGCTCTTTGTGGTATATAGCTCTTTGCTTTGGTTGTTTTGGTTGTTGTTTTTTTGAGACAGGGTCTCCCTATGCAGTTCAGGCTGGCCTTGAGCTCACTGTGTAGCCCAGGCTGGCCTTGAACTCGCAAGGATCCTCCTGCCTCAGCTTCCCGAGGGCTGGAATTACATGCCCAGCTGGCTCTTTGCTTTGTGTTCCTACTAAATTTGCTTATTGGTGGACATGGTGGCAGACATCTGCAGTCCCAGCTACTTGGGAGATTGAGACAGAAGAATCACTTGCACCCACAGATTACAGGCCACTGTGGGCAACAGAAAACACAGTCTCTGAAATTCAAAGACAAAAATTTTTTTGTTTGTTTGGGCACTAGAGTTTGAACCCATGGCCTCTGCTCTGAGTTACATCCCTAGCCCCACCCCCATTTTTACATTTATTTTCATTCAGTCTCACTAAGTCACTAAGTTGCCCAGGGTGAATACGAACTTGCAATCGTCCTGTCGCAGCCTCCCAGAGTGCTGGAACTTCAGGTGTGTACCACCACACTGCACTTTCGTTTTTCTTCTTATGAACAACACAAAGATACTCATTATACAATGAATTTTCCAGCTCTCTAGGAAACAAAGCAGAAAGGCAAAATCCCACCCTGAACTCCTCAGTCTTTTAAGTTCTGTGGCTCACATCAGCCCCACGGGGCTGGAATGTGCTGAGAGTTATTAACTCATCTGCTCCTGACCTCTAACTTCCCCAAAGGGGTCCCGGGTGAAACAACTTCACAGTTACAGGCGGTGACTTGTAGAACTGGTACTAACCGGATAAAATTTTGCTTTCCAGCTTTGGCCAGTGATAAAAATGCCACTGCAGGTATGGTTACTTTGGGGGGGGGGCGGGGTCACCGGGAATCAAACTCAGAACCCTGCACTTGCCAGGCAGATGCTGTGCTGCTGAGCTCTGTCCCTGGCCCCGCGGTTACTCTGCGCGCGTCTTTTTCTTGGGCTTGCCTTTCTTCCTGCGGACCCCTTACCTCCTTGTTCTCCAGCCAGGCACTTTGCTCATCACCCAGCTCATTGCCAACTTTCTCAAAGAACATCTGTAGTACACTCACTCCCTGCCCTCAGTCTCCTTTCCTCGCTTGTTTCAGAGGAGCCCCGCTCTAAATGTCACTGGGGAACGAGGAAACAGACCACCGGGCAGCCTCCTCCCTCCCTACCTCTGCACCGTATTTGGTGATTGATAGACTGGGAAATGAAATCAATCTGACGACGAGGGCCCGACATAATGAGTCGTGAGCCTAGACATCAGGGTACGAGCGCTTGCCCAGTGCACTGATCTTTCTGATCTGCAGCTGGGGCGGAAAACAGCTGGGAGAGAGGCACAGGGCCCTGCCCAGCGCGCTCTGTCTCCAGAATGAGATGGGCAGCCTGCCGGCTCATTTATTTATTTATTTTGGGGTACCGGGAAAGTCTTTCGGGTTGCTATTTCATATTGCCACCTGAATAATCTTAGAAAGACTTTTTTCCTAGAAGAGCTCTTAGAGATTATTTTATGTGCTTCTGCTTGCAGGTAGGGAAGCACCTAAATTTCATCTGAGTCAGTTTCTTCCTCCTCCTGCTCCTCTTCCTTCCTCTTCTGCTTTTGGGGAGCGGGGAGCACCTGTCCCAGCTGCCGCAGCCCTCTGTGGAAACTGTCTAGTGTTTCTCCCCGCTCGCTCCCCTCGCCCCAGCACCATAAGGTTGTTTCCACTGCCCCCATTTTGATGTCCCTGTGCTTTGTGCTGGGCTCCCTCAGAGTGCCGGGACGAGAAGTTTGCTTGTACAAGACTGTACTCCGTGCACCGGCCAGTTAGGCAGTGCGCCCACCACATCTGCTTCACCAGGTGAGGCCCGAGGCCCGGAGAGCGCCCTCTCTGCTGGGTAGCGTTTCCCTCTCAGTAACCGCTTAGTGCGCGCTCACTGGGGGCTGTAATTATTATTGGTATTATTATTTGGGGGTTCCAAATATCGAATTTACACTGAGCCACGTCCTTAAGCACCCCCACCCCCTTTTGAGACAAGGTCTCGTCAGGTCGTTAAGCTGCCCACACTGAGCTCAAACCTGTGTTTCTCCTGCCCCAGCCTCCCACACTGCTAGCACTCCCGGCACTGCAATCTTTAATGGGCAGAAGATTTTAGCACAACCCTCCTAGCTGCTCCTGAAGGTGCTGCCTAGAAACTGGAGAGGGACACAGAGAACCAGCTGGGGTGAGGGACACAGAGAATCAGCTGACTGATAGATGCCAGGAGGTCGTGAAGTTGGGGCTGGGGGAGAGAGACACTGGCGTGCTGGTTTGCTACCTGATAGAAAGAGGCTGAGGGGAGAGACCCAGTCCCAAAGGCGGAAAAGAACGGGAAGGAGTGTTCAGCTGGACACCGCGCTGGGTGTGCCAGGGGTCACTTTAAGAACAGTGTCTAATCCACTGCATCTCCTCCGTTCTGTAGAGGGTAAGAAAGAAGCCTGAGAGGCCCAGGGACATCCAGATAGGGATGGGCGGGGACCACAGGGGTAGAAGAGGCATGCTCGCCTCTGCAGGTTCTCCCTCTCCCTCTCTCAAGGCTCTTTCTGTCTCCTTCCCTGCCACGTCGGCAGCTTACGGCGCATGTACGTCGTCAACAATGAGATCTGCTCCCGCCTCGTCTGTAAGGAGCACGAAGCTATGAAAGGTGAGACGGCCTCTGAGTGCTGGACGGGGAGGGACAGAGTGTGGACGGTCAGCAAGGCCGTGGCGCTGCGGGATCTCAGGTCTAGGTTTGCAGCAGCCCTCGGCTCGCCCAGCTCCCGTCGGCCCCCGCAGGAAGCGGCCCCAAACAAACAGGGCCAGCCTATGTTCCACGCACACGCGCAACCCTAAGGAAACTGCTGGGCCCCTGGACCCCTTTCTGGTGAGATCGAGCCCCCCTTGCTTCTGTGGAGTTTTCTAAAGCTCTGGCTGCCTCAAAGGCTCGCAGGAGAAGGATGCACACACACATTTTGGAGATGCAAGGTTTCGATCAGGTCTATAAAAAATATGCTGTGGAGGCCATTTACAAATCAGCTACCTTATAAACAGCTCTCCAGCGCCAGGAAGCATTTACATTGCTTTCTGTGAAATGGCCGAGGTAGAAAGGCTTTGTAAGGACCACTTTACAAGGGTCCGAAGTGTGGTTAGAGACCATGCGTGGTGGGAACAAACATTTCTCACCTCGCCGGCGGACAGCCCCGGAGCCCGGCTGCGGTCGGGACAAGGCCACAGACAGGGCCCGTTCTGACTCAGCAGCTGCCTGGCTCGGAGCGGCTGAGTAAGAGCTGGAGTCCCTGTCTCAGAAGGAAATCTGCTGCTGGCCCCCGCGGCTTTGTGCGGGCCACCTGCCCGGGAAGCACCTCGGGCCTGAGGATGAGTGTGCGGGACAGTGGGCGCTTTCAGGTATCTCGAGGGACGCGCTAAAGTTAGCTGTTTGTGCACAGTAAACACGAGGTGGACACGGAATGACTGGCCCTCCCTTCTCCATGTAGTGGTCCCGGACTAGCAGAACCGGGAGGGGGACAAAGGAGATTGCTGTTCACTGACCACCGGCTAGGCACTGGGCAAGCGCTAGTGCTCACCGATACCCTGTTGGGGCGGGCATTCTAGTGCTTATTTTTCAGAAAGGCAAGGTGAAGTTCATAAAAGGAAAGGAACTTTCTAGTAAGCGGTAACTAACTAGTAAGTGGCAGAGCTGAGGTCTTAACCCAGGTCTTTCTCTCTCCAACATACTTAATGCCACCCTGTGAACGAAGTCTTCTCTCCCCTCCTAATAAGAGCGCCCCTTATCTCCTGCATGTCCCCCAGCCTGACACTCTGCTTGCCCTGCAGACGAGCTGTGCCGGCAGATGGCCGGTCTGCCCCCGAGGCGACTGCGCCGCTCCAACTACTTCCGACTTCCGCCCTGTGAAAACGTGGATTCGCAGAGGCCCCGCGGTCTGTGATCGCCGAGGAAGACCGGGGCCGGAAAAGTAGGAATTTCGCTTCTGCGCTGTCAGCTAATCCGCAGACAACAGTATTTCTTAAGCCAGTCCTCTTAGGATGTCTGGCTTCTGCCCCTACTCCCTAATTTTTAGAGACCCATAACATTTATCTCGGTTTTCAGTACTTTAAATGTAATTGTTGCGTAGTTCTGCCGCTTCCCAATATCATAGGCCTAGTGGATACGTGATGACCACCTGGCTGACGGAGAAACATTCTACGTACTGTTTTCAGCAGAGAATAAACTTTACTTGTGGTGCTAAGAATTCAACCCGGGGCCTCATGAATGCTAAGAGCGAGCCCTGGGGCTGAGCGAGAGCCCCAGCCTTTTGGGTTCATAACCTTAACTATTCAATCTGCTGGACATAATCTTAGGGTGGAGGATGCTATTCTTGTCTGTTTTGGCTGGCTATAGAGTTTCAACCTTTCTTTTTTTTTCTTTTTGAGATGGGGTCTCTCTATGCAGTTCAGGCTGGGCTTGAGCTACCTTGTCCAGCTGGGAGGTCTTTTTGATGAGAGGGATGATGGTCATTTTTGTAGTCCTAGGAGACTGTCTAACAGAGCCAAGGATTTTATAATCTTACATAAATACATGGAGACCCCGCATTGCGTTCCGCCACACTTGGAGGCTGGGGCTAAAGAGAGGGCACCATGCCAGGTGTAGAGCTTGACTCTTAATTCCAGTGCGTCCTGCCTTTGTCCCCACAGGGAGTAGGACGGGGAGTTAGGTCTGGTTTTCTGATTCATGTGCTATTCATCATTATTATTATTCGGTGGCCCCCTCCACAAAGCAAGTTAGACACCTTCTCGTGAACCTGCGTCTGGGTTCCTGACTCCCCTCGAATTGTGCTTGTTCACCCCTCTCCAGTGCATGGCCCAGCTTCACGGCTTCCAGTGCCGATGGCTTCCAGAATATGGGGGGTGCTGAGAAGGGCCGGCGGATCGGAGCTTCTGTAGGCAGGCAGAAAACTGACGTCATGTTTTAAAGGAAAGAAGACAAGAAACACAACATTCAGACACTTACTCTGCCTCTTGTCGTAGTCAGGCTGCCTCGGTACAGCCGTAGTTTTCTGTATTAGGCCCTGGTTTAATTTCCTCATCGTTTGTTAGTTTTAAGGTTTTCAGTGTAGGATTCTCTGGATTTCAGTGCCCTGAAGCCTAGATGTGCTGTCTCTGCGTCTCCGCTTGCTGTGTCCCCGGTGTGGACAGCAGTCCAACAACAGAAGCAGTACAGTAGTGGGCTCGAACCCAGGGCCTCCTGCGTGCTAGGCAGATACTCTACTACTGGGCTACTCTCCCCCCACTCAAATCCCATTTTAGTAGTGACAACTGTTTACCACAAATCCTTTCTGAATGACGAAAACTTTCCATAAAGGCCAGTGGAATTCAAATGGGAGCTAGGAGACAAAACTTACATATGTTGATGGCGGTTGGATTCCTTTTCGTATTGCTGAGAAACCAGCTAAATGAGGTGCAGATTCTTTTTTTCCTTTGGTGGTGCTGAGGATTGAACCTGGGGAGGTGCCCTACCAAGGAACTGCACCCTCGGCCCTTTTTATTTTATCTCGAGACAAGGTGTCACCAAATCACCCAGGCTGGCCTCCTGCCTCAGCCTGCCAAGTAGTGGGAACTGTAGGCCTGTGGCAGGACACCTGGCAAAGACTGCATTCTAGTTGGTGAGCAATTTTGGGGCTGGAGCTGTAGCTCAGAGGTAAAGCACTTGCCTAGCAATGCCCTAGTTTTGAAACCCAGCATGGCAAAAAAAAGAAAAAAAATTTCAGCTTAATGGGTTTGTACAACTGATAAAAGAGAAAAACCCCAACTCATGTACTCCCTGCCCTTCATAGCACCTAGAATTAAATATATCCATATATAAAAATATTAAATGGATGTTGTAGCTGCTACTGAGAGACAGCGTGAACACACATTTTCTAAGAATTGTCTGAGGAATTTCTTCAAAATGCTCCAAATCTGAAGTAATAAGGAGATGGAAACATTACTTAACCTGATTTGAACAGTGCCTATTGTATACACGTATTGAAATCTGCATGCATACTTCATAAATATATACAATCATTACATGTTAATTGAAAATGTAAACAAAATGTTTAAGGAAAGGAAATATTAACTACCCCGATAAGGTCACTGCATGCTGTAGACATGTATTGAGTTATTACACTGTATGCCACACATCTGTGTACTTAAAGTAATAATCAACAACTAAAAGTCAATAGCGATGTTTACTTTAGGAAACATTTAAAAAGTCACTTTGTGCTTGGAAGTTGGGAAAATACAAAACAGAAAAAACAAAGTTCTCATGAACTTGAGCCTTCGACTGTCTGTTGAACAAGACATGACCCACATCCCCGGAAGGCAGCACCCCAATCCCAGTGTTGTATGCACCGCAAATTAAATATTTTAACATGAATCTTTATCCAGTTTCTGTCTCGGAATACACTGGTCCTTGGTCTGGTTATTGCTTTCTCTCTTCTATGTTTAAAAAAAAGGCCTACATTCATGCTCTTTTAACCCACTTTCAAAACCAAGTACCATCGAGGCGTGGTGGCGCATGCCCAGAATCCCAGCACTCGGGAGGCTGAATCATGAAGATTGCTTTGAGTTCGAGTCCAGCCTGGGCTACAAAGTGAGCTCAAGGCCAGCCTGAACTGCATAGCGAGACCCTGTCTCAAAAAGACAAAAAACCAAAACAAGACAAACCGGAGTCCTAATATCAGTCCAGCATCTGTGCTCTACTCTCCTCCGCCAACCCTTCACAGGGCCACTGTCACCCCCAACATTGCCAGTTATTTCCCCTCCCCCAGACACACGGCCCTTTTTCCTTCTGTCCCCTTCACACCCAAAAGTCTTGCTAGGTGAAGTTTCACATTGTGCTCTTTTCTCTTTTGCTTGACTGAATTCCTTTTTTTATTTTTTATTTTTTTGAGACAGCGTCTTGCTATGCAGTTCAGGCTGGCCTTGAGCTCACTTTGTAGCCCAGGCTGGCCTCGAACTTGCAACGATCCTCCTGTCTCAGCCTCCCGAGTGCTGGGATTACAGGCGTGTACCATCACGCCAGGCTGGAATTTGTATTTTAAAGAAAATTATTTTTTAAAACAATGTATCATTAATGTTGGAACTGAAAGATCTGGTACACATATCCCTAGGGACTGGATGCTTTCCTGGTGAACTCAATAAGCAACAGCTTCCTCTGCCCACCAAGAAGATTGGCCCCAACTTTCTCTTCCCAAATTGAGCTGATGGGATGGTGGACCTGACTTTTCCCAGAGTTCATCCTTGGGATTCAAGAAATGTCTCCTTTCTCCTCACATGAACAAGCTGGAAACTCAAGTATGAGCTCTGCTCACTAGAGCTCTGCTCACACTTTCTCTTGGTTTTCTTCTGACTCAGGGTAGAAGGTGCAAACACCAGCTGGGTTCCGCGCCTCAGGCTCTTACTTTGGGTGACAGCAGGCAGTACGCGTTGCTAGCCGCAAGCTCCTCCCTCACAGCTTCAGGGTGTTTGCGGCAAGCATGAAATGTTTAACCAAATACTGTACATCCGGGCAGAAGGCGCAGCGACCTGCATGCTCCAGGGTCCCCCCTCCTTTGGTCCTGACGCTGCGGACCCAGGGAGGGAGGACTCGGACGATGACAGGCAGCCTCCAGGGCAGAAAGACGGGGACCCTCCAGTTCCTTCAAGTACATTTGAAGTGGGACGGGGTCCTGGGAGATCTGGAAACAGGCTGTGAGGGAGGGGCTGGGAGCATGGCAGAGGTGCGCAGACGCTGGTGGGTTCTGTCAGCCCCAGAGGGTGTGGTTAAAATGCGATGCTTGGCGTTTTCACTACTAGGCAGCAGGGAAAGTGTCAGGTTACAGTTCTCTGTGGTGGAGAGAAACAGGTGGCCATGGTGTTTTCTCTCTCTCTCTCTCTCTCTCTCTCTCTCTCTTTTCATTTTAAAAACCAGTCAAGCAGCACCAGAAGCAGCAAGCAGTCAGACAACAACTTCTGGACAGAACCCACGACGGAAAAAGCAAATATTGTTTATATAAATAGACACGCAGAACCCACAGCTTCCTGTTAACAAATCTAGCTTCACCTTACCTCAAGCCCCTCACGTTTTTGTTTTTTTTAAGTAGCTGATAATGGTTTTGTGCTTTTTTCAATTTGTCCAATCAGCGGGAGGAAGGTTCTGGTTTTCCCCTTGCCCCTAGGTCTTGCAGTTCTTTTTCCTTTCTCCTCCCTGTTGCTTCCTTCTGTGGGTTTACCTGTTGTAAATTTGTAGGGCACAGCGCTGTGCGAGAGTATGGTTACATTCAGGTAAAAGTCCATGATCCGAGTGAGGGTGTCCTCATAAATACATGTGAGGCAGCCCCACCGCTGTGATAGGTGAGCTTTAACAAACACAAGGAGTTTCCTTCCCTTCCTCCCCCACTCCCAGCGGGAAGCTAAACAGCCAGCCAAGTGCTCCAGCTCTAGCTACATCCCCAGGAAGTGCTTTTAGTGGAAAATAACCTGCGTTGGACTTCAAGGCTTGCCGGATGTTAAGGTACCAACTGCGTTGCTGTGCACTGTTTCCTGATAGGTTCAGCCTCCAATGGTGAAACGCGAAGAGCTACAGCAAAGGGTAATGAGAAGGGCACTGGAAAATGTTTCTTCCCTTCCTATTATATGCAAATATCCCTATTGTTTTGAGCCAGGCCAGTCTTGAACTTGTGATCCTCCTGCCTCAGCCTCTCCAGTAGCAGGAATTACAGGAACTGCCACTGCACCTGCACAGGGAGAACTTGATGTAACCCATGAGGCAAGCACACTCCTCTTAAACGAAAAGACACCAGTACGTGAGGGACACAGCCACACAGAGTATGTTCCACAGAGCCGCAGCGTACCGATGGGCCAGTGGTAATTCTTGCTAATAGTCTCTGGGAGGTTTACTCTCCCCTTCCTGCTCTGGCAATGGAGGAAAATGCCCTTTTGGCCCTTGCGGTGTGTGTGCTGCTGGGGGAGGGCAAGGGCACTGTTGGGGTCATGGCGCAGAAAACCACAATTAAGTATGAGCTAAAGAATTTGGAGCTGAGTTGTGGTGGTGCGTGCCTGTAACCCCACCGCACTGGGAGGCTGAGGCAGGAGGATCACAAGTTGGAGCCCAGCTTGGGCATTTAGCAACTTAGGGAGACCCAGTGTCAAAATTTGAAAATATTAAAGAGCCAGGGATGTAGCTCAGTGTAAAGGCCCTGGGTTCCATTCCTAGTATCACACAAAGGGAAGGAAAAAAAAAGGAGGAGGTGTATTTGTAGCAATCGATGATGTAGTTCTTGAATCCTATCGAGGATTCTGAGTTTTAAGTAAACCAAAAGGTGCTGTGACTTAATCAGTAATGGCTGGATGGCTTATTTTAAAGAAAGGCAGTGACAGGCACAGACTCTAAAAGAGACAGCCAAGGAAGGAGAAATCGCCAATAAGGTTCCAGGACTTCTCGGAGTAGAGGGTGACCCTATTGCAATGCCTGTGAAGAGGATTCACACAGAAATACCTCCAGCCTGGAGAACAGCAACTCCACAAATAATATTGTTTCTGCTGTGCTCTGCCTTCTCTAGGAAGCGGGCCTTCTCTGCTTTCAAGCCCCTTTTACCAAAATGTTGAATTTCTGCCATTCCTCACATCTTTACTTCACCGCGCAAACACGGCATTCGGAGTTCGTCTTTGGAACACACTGCCCATAAAGAGAAGAAAAGTCCTGTGAAAGCACTTGTGGTTGCGGGACCGCCCGTCTTCCCCGCAGTGCACCCCCACCATTTCCTGACAGTATATGAAGTCACGTAGTCACAGGGTTTGGGGCTGGGGGAGTTTTGGAGGTCTTCTAGGCCAGGAAAAAGCAAAGTTCAGTTCCAAACTCGCCTGCTGCTTTGGAATGATGGGAATGTCTGTCCCGGCAGAGCAGAGCTAAGCGCTGAAGATTTACCAAACCAACTCCAGAGGATTAAACTGGAATCTGCAGTTTTACACCCTCACTCAGGCAGAAATGTGAGAAATAAAACGGAGAAAGCCTCGTGAAGAAAAATAAAGAGAAATGTGAGAACCTTAAATCTACTTCCTTATTTATCAGAAAACTCCAAATCACAGGAGCAGATAACTTGGTGGTGGTTACAGTTCTCATTTTCAAATTAGGTTGTCTTCTACAGTTTTCAACAAAGGTAATATTTTAAATATGCATTCTTTATAGAGTATTATCCATGCACTAGGCTAAGTCACTCGTTTACATCATGATTTTTTTTTTAATTTGGTTTTTTTAGAGAGTCTCTCTGTGGAGCCCAGGTTGGCCTCAATCTCATGGCAATTCTGCCTCAGCCTCCCCAGGGCTGGGATTACAGGTGTACACCACCATGCTTGGCTGTTTTAACTTTCAGAGCACCTCAGTGCTCTGGAAATTGGAATGATATTTTCTACCTCTTAGGTTTAATTGAGATAATATATGTGAGAACTTGGCTGCAGTAGGTGTGCAATAAAGGATAGGTATGACTACTAATATGCTGACATTTCACACATGACAAAACTGAAACATATGCCACTAGGTAGTCACTGAAAAGAAAGTGGAGAAGGATTGCAAGTTCAAGCCCAACCTGGACAGTTCAGTGACTTAGAAAACACCATCTCAAAATTTTAAAAAATTAGCTGGGCGTGATCTGTAATCCCAGCATTCAGGAGGCTGAGGCAGGAGGATCATTGCAAGTTCGAGACCAGCCTAGACTACAAAGTGAGCTCAAGGCCAGCCTGAACTGCACAGGGAGACTCTGTCTACAAAAGGAAAAATAAATAAAATAATAATAATAATTAAAATTCAAAAACATTTTTAAACATTTTAAAAAATATTTTTAAAATTCGAATTTGTGTTTGATTCTACTACTTCTTCAAACTGTGTCTTGCATGTGCTTGATCAGGGGAGCTTTCTTGGCTCATCTTCCCATCACAAATAACTTCTTCTGCAGCCCTTTAGCTCCCCAGGGCCAACGAGGGGTTGTTTACTGCGCCCTCATCCTCGAAGAGCCCTGGCAGCTGCAAGCAGAGCTGAGTCATTCCCATACATGATGAAAGCCCTGTGCCTCCCCTCACTCAGACCCCAGAGAAATCCAGCAATGTACTTGGCAATAAACTGAGAAAAACAAAAATCGGGGAATGCAGAAGTTGAGTTACTCCAAAACCCACACTTTCACCCACAGGCCCTTTTTAGGTTCTTTTAAAAACAACTAAGTATCACATTGACCAATCCAACTGGTGTCCAGAAATAGTGGCCTGGGGACCATGGTCTGGGAACTGGCGCCGAGGCTCAGGGAAGCGTCCCCTGCAGGTGGCCTCTCACAGCCGGGATACACCCTCACCTGCACGGCCTGCATGAGGAGAAGTGGTCAGGGCCGGATGGCCAAAACAGCAGCCAGCGGTGCAATTTCCAAGTCGTGTTTGTTCTCTTCACTAAAAATAAACTGAGTTGTGTTGTGGTTTTCAAAAGAAGTTGGTGCGGGCACTTAGTAAGGAAAAGACCTAAGGGTTGAATGACACCTAGCGAAACTGGACTCTAAGCTCCACTCCTGCCAACTTCCTAGGAATCAAAAATGATTTTGTCATTAAAAGAGATGTAATTTCTCCTTCAGAAGAAGAAGGGTGAACAAGAAATAGGGATTTTTAAGAAACAAACTATAGCTGGGCATGGTGGCTCACACACCAGTAATCCCAGAATTTAGGAGGCCGAGGCAGGAGGATTGCTGCAAGTTGAGGCCCAGCCTGGGCTACAAAGTGAGTTCAGCCAGTTCAAGGCCAGTGTGGACTACATAGTGAGACTTTTGTCTCAAAGCGCAAAACCACAAAAAAAGGAGGAGGAGGAGGAAGAGGTGGAAAAAGTGAAGGAAAAAAGGAAGAAAGAGAAAAAGATGTAGTTTACTCGTTCAATACATTTTCTCAGAGTTAGAAAGGACGAGAAAAGACAGAAGGGCAAATGCGAATCTCATCTGAACTTTTTTTCTCATCATTGCTGGGCTGTGAGCAATCATTCAAACGAATTAAGCTGCGCACTGTTGCTAAAACACACACGGGGAATCCTCCCAGTATGACCTGGGCCCCTACGGAGGGATGAGAAATTCCATAGGGCACCATCTGCGCAGTCCAGCGAGCTGCCCTCACATCCCCACACAGCGGCTAAGGAGGGCGCGAGTGAGCTCGTGAGGAAGGATTCCTTCCCGAAGGAATGCACTTCCTAAGCCAGAGCGCCAGATCTGGGGCCCAAGAGCATGGGCTTCAAAGACCCCGGGGTGTCATTAGTCTAGGCCGAGGGAGGTGACCTTACAGCCCGAGTGTCGCAGCAGGCACCCAGAGCTCTCTCTGTCAGCCCGTGAGCTGAGTCACTTCAGACTTTGAAGGTGGGGAGCTGAAATATTTTCCAAATCTAAAAACACATTTAGAAATCCTTCCAACAGCTGCGGACACACCTACAGGCTGTCGGGAAACCTACAAGGAATTTCCCAGCACTGTAGCAGCTGCGAAGGAGGATTTTAGTAACAGATTTTTATGCTTCTGTCAGATGGAGACTTCTCCAGACAAAGCCAGATTTGAAGAAGATCTTTCCTGCTTACACTGGCTAGATTTTTGGAAACCCAGAGATGGAGGAATTGGAATTTCTTTTTTTTTTTTTTTTTTGTACTGGAATAGAACTCAGGACCTTTCGCTTGCCAGGCAGACGCTTATGCCACTGAGCTATATCCTCGGCAGGAATTGGAATTTAAAGAAAGCTCTATCTGGAGAAGTAGATTCTACAACCCGCAGGCAATACTAGAGAAGGGAAGGGGGTGTGAAAGGAGATACAGAACACCACCGTGGGTGGTTCTGAAAATGAAAACCTTAGAGTGTGGCTTTCTCTGCCAGATGAGGCCAACTCAATGAAAGCACTTGGGATCGCTTTCCTTGCTTTGTGTGGATCATCTTTTTTTTTTTTTTTGGAACAGGGTCTTGCTATGCAGTTCAGGCTGACCTTGGATTTAACATGTATCCCAGGCCGGCCTTGAACTCATGACAACCTGCCTGCCTTCCCCTCCCAAGTGCTGGGCCTGCAGCAGTGGGCTGCCATGCCTGGCCTGTATGGGTCATCTTACCTTGTGAGCAGCTTTGAGTTATATCCACTCTGATACAGGACCCAGACTAACGGGTGACCTGAACGTGCTGCTCTCAAACTACCGAAGGACGCGCCGAGTTCTGACAGACCATCAGCCTCTGCACAGCAGCAAAAGTGACATGAACTTCTCAAAAACACAGCAAACGCGAACTTCTGCCTTTCACTAAAAACCTGTTTGTACCATTAAAAACTCTGACATTGCATTTTTCTTTCAAGACAAAAAAATGTTAATATATGGGGTTTTTTTCTAACCTAAAACCTTAATATTCAATTTTATCCATTCCTTTTTTTTTTTTTTTTCCGGGACTGGGGATCGAACTCAGGGCCTTAGTGCTTAGCGGCAAGCACTTACCCCACTGAGCTGTACCTCCAGCCCTACATCCGTTCCTTTTTTTTTTTTTCCCCCCGGGACCGGGGATCAAACTCAGGGCCTTAGTGCTTAGCGGCAAGCACTTACCCCACTGAGCTGTACCTCCAGCCCAATATTCAATTTTAATTGCAGCGTTGGCTCTGTGCGATAAGTAAGTGGGTTTTCCGTGGCAGTTTGGGCGCTCGGTCTCTAAAAGGTTCACCATCACCAGCCGGATTGTCCTGTGGGAATTCTCTGCCCTGTCCGCTCTCTTCAGATCGTACCCATTCACCACCCTACCACCTTGACTGAAGCTATTGTGAAGGTGTGGAACCTCCTCCCAATGTGAGAGATCAAACCCAAGGCCTCACACACGCTTGGCAAGTACCGTACCAAGGAGCTAGGCCACCGGCCCTTAAGTGTTTTTAAACATAAAAATAATATTTCCCCTGACCTTTATGTTCCAGGAAAGTGTGGTTTGTCTACCTGTGGCTTTTACTTCTTCCTGGATTTCTGAGTGCACGCTCAGATTTCAGCATTTCTCCAGCTGTGCAAACACCATGTTGACTAGGACAGTGCTAGATGAACACTAAGTCATTTTATTTTATTTTTTAGTTATATAGGGTCTCATTGCTGCCCAGGTTGACTCTGAACTGGAGAGCCTTTAGCCCGAGCATCCTAGGTAGCTGGATTTCGGGTATGAACCACCACACCTGGCTTAAGTAATCCTTCTATATAGTTATTTGGATATTTTGTCTATTTTAAAAGCTTGCAACAGCATTATAAACTACTTGAAGAACTATAATGCACATCATTACTTGCCGCCTATGTTTGCTTTCTGCTTTCTCACAATAGGCTTTCAATAAACATTAGCCAAATGAATATTTTCAGCTTTTAAAAATGTTCATAAATTTCTCATAAAAGCATTCTTTGTATTGTTCCCAAAGATGTGGAACAACAAAACAAACAGAATTCCTTTTCTCTCCACATTCTCATTTTCTCATACTAAGTACCTAAAACTGACATTCGTCTGTTGGAACTTCCTCCTCCTCCTCCTCTTCCTTGTGGTACTGGGGATTGAACCCAAGGTCCTCACACTACATTACATCTCAGCTCCTTTTAATTTTTTTATTTTGAGGCAGAGTTTCACTAAGCTGCCAAATTGTTCGGGCTGAATTTGACCTTGTGATCCTCCCACCTGGGCCTCCCAGAGCACCAGCCCGCCCAGCTGAGACTCTGCTTCACACAGTGTACACTGCAAACGAAGCAGCTCAGAATCCAAGGAGCTATCACATATGAACATACAGGGATTGTGTTTGTTAGGCTCTTCCAACACCGTACCAGATACACTTTGTAAAATGGAGTAAACAAGTACGCACAGATAATTGTGGCAGAAGAGCCTCTATTTCAATTAGATGTAGATTTAATTATTTGTAAGATCAACTCTATGTTTTTATGTGTAGTCATAGTCTGATGGACACCATTATGAAGCAGCTCTGAGCAGAATTAAAAATTAGCCAATTGGCTTTCCATGTTTACTTGTGAGTCTGTCCAAGACCTAGGCCCCTTGTCTGGAGGTGGGCAGTGGACTCACAGCAAGTGAACCTTTGTGAGTCTGGTCCTGCCTGAGGTCTTTAATGGCCTGTGAAGCCATAAAGCCTCAAAAGACAAGACAAGGCCACAGCTAGGGACACCTGGCTCCAACCTCAATAAACTAGATAAAGACTGTAGGTGCAGGCTCCACATTCCTGCAGTGAAGGCCTTACTGAAGATAACGTAGTTCTCCTAAATTAACATGATAAGTCTTTGAACTGACTCCCAAAGTCCTGCTCAGATTCCCTCACTTTCTTCAATAACACCCCCCTCTTCATTTGATAACAAAATAACCACAGGCTGCCCAGAGAAGTTCTTTGTCTCAACCCTCAGAGAATCTAAAATTCTGCTAGAGGGTTTTGATCCTCCTGGAGCCCTAGAATTATACCACTTGACTCTTTTATTTAAGCCTTTGCTGTACTCTCATTTGGGAGATTGTGGGCTTGATCAGTCCGCAATAACTAAGTGATAATATTAACCCATTCACAGTCTTTCCTACCAGAAGCACTTGCCAAATGTGCCTAACATACATAGCCCCACACAACTCTAAATGATGCAGTGATGCGCTAGGGGGGATCCTTGCCAGCTCTGGAGAGGATCTCTAGACTGACATGACCAAATCGATTAGGATCTTGTCTTAGTCTGTTTTCTGCTGCTGTAACAGAATACTGTGGATTGTGTAAATTATTTTCAAAAATAGAAATTTATTTGGCCCATGTTTTTGGAGGCTGAAAAGTCCAAGAGCTTGGCACCAGCAGCTGGCATCACACGGTGAGGGACACGTGCACACGGGGGGACAGGGAGGAGCAGGATCATGGAGCGGGAAGGACCCACGCTCTGCATCAGGACCAATTTCTGAGGCAGCCAGTTTGCTCTTGAGATACGGGCACTGTTCCATTCATGAGGGCAGTGCTCTGGGACAACCCCCGCCCCCCACAACACTACCACAGTGCAACGAGATTCACCAAGGGTTCTGGAGGGAGATACAAATCATAGCAGATCTGTAGGGTTGACCTTACTGCCATGACAGAACTGCATTGCTTTGGAAGAAGGCCAACTGGGATTCAGATCTCAGCCCCAACACCTCTGTTTTCCAACTACTGGATAAGCTCGTCAGGCCATACGTCTGTGTATAGTAGGATGGGATTGCTCTCCAGTCAGAGAGGACGGCTCTAGTCTTAGAAGCTACTGGGTTTCTCGACAGTAATAATTTCACAGTGTCAGCCAAATTCTCCCACTGTCTTTCTCCTCCTCCCTCCATCTGTCTTTGACTTGGTCTCATCTCCTTCTTCATTATTTCCATCTCTGGTTAAAAATGCTGCCAGAGTTTATAATGATGCGTCAGGCACAGTGGTGCACACCTATAACCCCAGAACCCTGGGAGGCTAATGCCAGGTCACAAGTTTGAGCCCAGTTTGGGCAATTTTGCAACTGAGCTAGATCTTATCTCAAAAAATAAAAAAGAGCTAGTGACGTAGCTCAGTGTGAGGGGTCCAAGTTCCTCCCCAAGAAAAGAAGGAGGAGGAGGAGGAGGAAGAAAAAAGGAAAAGGGAAGGAGGGGGAGAATGTTATGAGAGAGGCATGGTGGTACACATTTGTGGTTTGGGCCCTCAGAGGTCTGAGGCAGGAGGATCACAAGTTCAAGGCTGTCACTGGCTACATAGTGAATCTGGCTCAAGGAAAATTAAAAGCATATGACAGTGCACAGATCCCCAGTAATGGCACCAGCAAGGCTAGGCATGTTGTCACACATCTGTCATCCCAGCACTCAGGAGGCTGAGACAGGAAGATTGCTCTGAATTCAAGGTTGGCCTGGGCTACATAGGGGAACTGTTTCCAGAAAAAAAGGCACTAGCAAAATAAACTCAACATATTAAAAACATTAGACGCCATGATCAAATGGGATTTATCCCTGGGATATACAGCTGATTTAACATATACAAATGAATCTTTTTTTTTTTTTTTTTTGCAGTACTGGGGATTGAACTCAGGACCTTGTACTTGCCAGGCAGGCACTTACTCCACTGAGCTATATCCCCAGCCCATACAAATGAATCTGTATCACACACCACACACCACATTGACCTTTTTTTTTTTGTACCAGGAATCAAACTCAGGACTTTACACTTATCAGGCAGGTGCTTGTGCTTCTAAGCTATATCCCCGGCCCCTCACATATCACATTGAAAACAACATAATCACTTCAATAGATGCAGAAAGAACATTTGACAAATTTGAATATCCATGGATAACAAAAATTCTCATCAAGCCATTCACTAGGGTGCATGCTTATAATCCCAGCTACTCAGGACAAATATCACAAGTTTGAAACCAGCCTAGGCAACTTAGTAAGATTTTGTTTCAAAATAAAAAGTAAAACAGGACTAAGAATTTGACTCAGTGCTTTCATGACCCTGAGTTCACCCACTGGGACTCAACAACAATGACAACAACATCAAATGTTTCATCAAAATAGGCAGGGCCCGAAGTTCCCTTGAGACAGTAAAGGACATTTCTGTAAAGCACATGGATGACATCATAGTCAATGAGAGAAACAGAACTTTTCCTCGTAGATCGAGTCCAAGGCCAGGATACCCACTCTCACCGTTCTATTCTGCGCAATACTGGGGGTACCAGCAGGAGCAATCAAGCAAGGAAAATAGATAAGAAGCACCTGAATTGGAAAGGAAGAAGTAAAATTATTTCTGTTGGTCCATTATCCAGTAAGTAGAAAAGCCCCCCCAACACTCCAGAACTAATAAACACATTCAGTAAAGTTGTATACAAAGCCAACATGCAAAAAATTAGTTGTTTCTTTACATAAATATGATCTATCTAAAAAGGAAAACAAAACAATAACCTTAATTATAACAGCATCAAAAAGAATAGTATACTTGGTAATAAATTTAACCTAGAAAGGTACACTATACTATACCTTGAAACCTACAAAACAGTGATGAAGGACACTGGAGAAGACTTAAGCAAAGCAAAAGATAGCCCTGGTCACAGGTAGGAAAAGTTAGTATTGTTAAACTTTCCATGCTAACCAAGGGGACATAGAGATTCAACACAACTCCACCAAAATTCCATTTTCCATAGAAATAGTAAAACTAACTGTACACTTTGTATTGAACTACAAAAGACCCTGAGGAGACAAACCAACCTTGAGAAAGAAGAACAGGGGCTGGGGATATAGCTCAATGATATAAGCATCTGCCTGGCAAGCGCAAGCCCCTGAGTTCGATTCCTGGTACAAAAAAAGAAGAAGAAGAAAAAGGAAGTCCAGGCATCATGCTTTTGATTTTAAATCATATTAGAAAGATACAGTAATCAAAACAGTACCGGCATAAAAGCACATAGAGTGACAGAACAGAATAAACAAAGGGTACAGAGTCAACTCATGCTCGAAAAAGATACTATGTTGGGCAGCTTTCTGTCACTGTGACAAAATGTGAGAAAAACAAGTTAGAAGAGGAAAACGTGCATTTAGGCTCATGGCTTCAGAGGTGGCAGTCCATGGTCGTTGGCTCCCTGAGCCTTGGGCCTGGGATGAGGTGGAAGATCGCTGTGGGGGGTTGGTGGAAGAAAGCCGCTTGCCTCGTGGTGGTCAGGAAGCAGAGAAGGCAAGAGGAAGGGGTCAGGGTCCAAATGCAAGGGCATCCCTAAAAAGGGACACACTTCAGTCATTTGTAGGAAAATGAATGCACTTCAGGACCATAATGGTAAGTGTAATAAATCCAACACACAAGCTTTAATATTACATTATTTCTCTTATATGAGAAACTCAGAGTGAAAAATAAAGAGCAAAATAAAAGATAATAGGAACTAGGGACATAGACAGTTCTTAGAAGGGAAAAGGATCAAGAGATAGAGGGAGGTGGGGCGTGGTGGCGCACGCCTGTAATCCCAGCACTCGGGAGGCTGAGACAGGAGGAACGGTACGAGTTCGAGACCAGCCTGTGCTACAAAGTGAGCTCCTGAGCTGCATAGTGAGGCCCTGTCTCAAAAAGACAAAAACAAAAACAACAACAAAAAAAAGAGAGATGGAGGGAGGGAAGGGTGAGGGACATAAAAAGGAATCGGGATGAGTCGTGTCCGTGTACCAACTCTGCACAAGCACTGTAAACATTACGTTCTACACACACATACTAATAAACCAAAATAAAAGCATGAGGGCAGGGTCCCACGAACTCCCTGCCCTCCGCTGTGTCCCCGGCCCAGAAGGTTGCACCACTTCCCAGTGCAGGCTGATGACCCGGCCCTTAGCTCCTGGCCTTTAGGGAAATTTAAGATGCAAACCATGACGGCTGCCAAGAACAACGGGGAGAGACCGTGCCCCACAGGCGGAGTTGGGAATACTGGAGATCGTCATGCAAGGGGATAAAATGGGACCTTTATCACAAAGACAAATCAACTCAAAATGGATTAAGAACTATAACCATAATATCTCTAGGGGGAAAAAAGCCACATGGGGAGAAGGCTTCTTCACATTGGCGTTGGCGATGATAGTCTGGCCAGGACATGAAAATAGGCAACAAAAGCAAACAAAAACAGGCGGGACTGCAGCAAACCATAAGCTTTTGCACAGAGAAGGAAACAAGGAACAAAAGGAAAGGTGGCTTATGATAGGAAACGCTGTGCCAGGAGCTATGGGCCCCAAGGACAAGGACATGAAACAAAACAGCACAAATCAATGGTCAGGGAATTTTTTATGCTTATTTTTATTGTCTTTTTGAGGTAGGGTCTCTATATGCAGTTGAGGCTGGCCTTGAGCTCACTTTGTAACCCAGGCTGGTCTCAAACTTGCAATGATCCTCCTGCCTCAGCTTCCCAAGAGCCGGGATTACAGGTGGGCACCACCACACCCAGCAGATCAAGGAAATCTAATCACACTTCAATGCACTATTGCCTCTGTGAAATAATAATACTCATCTGAGTTCTGTCCCGGGTTCCTAGTGCAGACCTCTTACAAATTTCAGAGTGCTGGCGCATCAGACAAAGAGCTCCTACATGCCTTGGAATTTCGGGATGATGGGAACATTTTTATTCTAATGGAAATGGAGTTCATAGTCAGTCGTGCATCATCATCCAGCCTCCATATAAAACCCCCCATCTCTGGAGCACAGACAGCTCCTTGGCTGGCAAACAGACCTAGTCCCGGGAGGGCGACCCCAGCAGACGTTATCTGTGCACCCCCTCCTCTAATTGTTCATCTGGCCCCTTGTTAAGCCCTTTACGCATGTAATTAACCAGTAAGCAACCAGTAGATGCTTCCCTGGTTGTGTAACCCATCTTAGCAAGTTAATCAAACAAAAGAAGGGGGCATGGGAACCCCTGAAGCCCGTTGGTCCAAAGCAGAGGCCACACCTGGGACTTTAGAATGGCGTTCAAGGTGGGGAGTGGTCTTGGGGGACAGGGCTGCGAGGACAGTGTCGGAAATGAGTTGCGGGGGACCGAGGTGGGGTCCGCCAGGGAAGTAGGAGGTGCGCGGAGGGGAAAATCCACACACGTGCGGTCCGAAGCGCTGGGTGAGGGCGTGTGAGTAGAAGGAAAGGCAGCTGGGTTTTCCTACTACTCATCTTTGGTTCCACATTTTATGTTTGTTCGCTCCCCCGCCCCTGTCTTAGAAGCTCACACCTGCTTGCCTGGCTACTGTAAAACGACCAAAGAAAGCAGGAGTTTGAAATGACACGGAGCAAAGGGAGCGCTTGCACGCTTCGGACAGGAACGTTTCCATCAGGGAACACGCTCTGAAGTTCTCTGAGAGAGAAAAAACTTAGAAAACAGAGCCAGCCTGGACGTAGCATCCCACTTCCGGGATGAAGGATGTGACCCCACGTGTAGGTATACACCCAAAGGAGTGGACAGCAGGGACGCCCACGGCACCTCGTGTCCGCGTCCCATCCACACTGTTCACGGCAGCCACGGGTAGAAACGAGCCAAGGGCGCATCAGCGGATGAGCGGACAAGCGGAAGGTAACCGCTGCACATCGGGGTGTGTGAGGAGCCGCAGTAAGGAGGTTTTGGTGCGTGGAACATAGCATAACATGGGGGAATCTTTTTTTTTTTTTCCTTTGCTACCAAGAATCGAATAAATGACCTCAGGCTTGCCAGGCAAGCGCTTATACCACTGAGCTATATTCCCGGCCCAACATCGGGGAATTGGAGGTGCTGTTTTGTTTTGTTTGGACAGGGCCTGGCCGTGTTGCCAGACTGGCTTTGAATTTGTGACCCTCCGGCCTCCGCCTCCTGAGTAACTGGCGGTACAGGCGTGGACCACCACATTCCACTAAGGCGGACGAATCTTGAAAACGTGATGGGAAATGATGTAAGCCAGGCCCAAAAGGACAAGGGTCGCAGGATTCCGCCCATGGGGAATGCTCTGAATAGGCAAATTCACGGAGGGTGCCAGGGGCGGGGGAGAGAGCAAGTTATTGCTTACTTGTGGCAGGCTCGCTCTGTGCTTAGCGTAATAAAAGATTCTGGAGCCTGATTACGGCAATGGTTACACAACGTTAAATTAACGCAACTGAGCCGGGCCTGGCGGCACACGCCTGTTAACAGCAGCCCTTGGGAGGCTGAGGTAGGGGGATGGCCTCGATTTCGAGGCCAGCCTAGACTACATAGTAAGTTCAAAGCCAGACTTGACTATATAGTGAGACCCTGTCTCTGTCTGTCTTTCTCATATATATATATATATATGTATATATAGTGGGTTTTTTTCTTCTGACACAGGGTTTTGCTAAGTTGCTAAGTCGCCCAGGCTGCAGTGGAACTTGCAGTGTCTCCCTGCCTCAGCCTTCCAGAATGCTGAGATTACAGGCTTCTGCCACAAGGCCCAGTGGAAAGTAATTGCTTACTGGGGCAGCATGTACTGCAGTTCAGTGGTGGAGTGCTTGCTAGCTTGTAGAGGACCCTAGATGCATCTCCAGAACTACACAAGAGTATAATATATACGTGTGTGTATGTGTGTGTGTTTCATTTCCATGATTATACTCTAAGAACTGTCTGCTGCCGTTGCTTCTTGGTCTTCATTACCTACATGGACCACTGGGCTGCTACTCATACGGGGAACCTACGTGAGGAGCAAAGTGCACGCCCTGGCTTTTTAGAGAAGCGACCCTGCAGGAACCCAAACTCGAGGCTGAGCTGAGCTCCTTTCACCCACGTGACTCTGCGTGTAACAACTCCGCCCACTGTCACTGGACCAAACCAGGGGCTGTTTGGCTACCTGTGGGGTGAAGGGCTGGGGCGGAGCCCCCAGGGCAAGCTCAAATTTGAATGTGAGGCCAAGGCTGTGTCAGACAGAGGCAGTGAGGCAGCATTGGCTGTGGCAAGAGCTCCTTGGCCAGGACTTCAGGGAGGCAGGCAGGCACGCTGGACGCCACCATGGACAGGTGAGGAGCAGGTCTGTGCCCTGGGCTTGGGGATCTGCGCAGCCACTATGCGGGAGCCGATCTGCTACCTCCTGGTCAGGTCCACCAGGAATATCATGGGTGATATTGTCTTGAGATTTGTGGCATAACTAGAAGTAGTTTATGGTAATAATATTAACAGTAGATTTTTATAGCCTCAATATTGAGAAGGTCATAGCTGCACTATACTAAAAGCAGCAGTGGCCATTTTTATCATAACTTTGTAAGTATTCAACAACAAAGCCATTCAAAGAGAAACCTGCTTAGGGAGATCTTATTGAAATAATTCACCTCTAGTGAGGAATTTGGTATTTTTTAAAAATGCCACACATGCAAGATCCATTGCTTGAATTCACGGAAACAAGGTGTTGCATGGCACAGGACCAGTGGGTGGGCACTCATGGCATTTCTGCTGCTTATCTTTCCTTCGGTCAGACATGATTTAACTTAATTCTTACATGCAGATGCCGTAAGATTTTCAGTGTCTTCGCGTGCAGTTTATAATGTTATTAACTTAGAGCTTATTCCACTTTTACTTTCATGATTACTATGAATGTCTGTGAATGACACCTAACTGCATATTTCATCTTAGTTTAAGTTTTCACAAGGCCACGTCCACTACGGAGGGAAGCCCTTCCACGGCAGGGCTGGGGTGTGGCTTGGGGGTGAAGCACCCGCCTCCCCGGTGCAAGGTCCTGGGTTCCATTCCCGGCGCCACAGGGCCGGTGCTGATGCTCGCACAAGGAAATACAAAGAGCAAGTGATAAGGAAGGAGAAAAGAGGGATTCGACGGGAGCAAGCGGTGCCCGAGCCCCACAGGGCAGCTCGGAGGCGGCTTGGCAGGGTTATTTTTAACTCATCTGCCCCCAGTTTGCATCACCAGGCTGCAGCTTCTGTTCTGCCCCAGGGGGCACAGCTGTGCAACAGCTGTCAGCCTGCTGCCCTGAGATGCTGCGGGACATGGGCCCTCGAACTTTTTCACCTGTGTCACATCCTGCTTTGCTATCCTTCCAGGACTTCTCTGTCCTTGTAACAGCGTGCGTGTACGTACACACACACACACACACACACACACACACACACCCGGTGGTACACTGAAAGATAGTTTTCTAGGGCCGAGGTTGTAGTGCAGTAGTGTAGTACACTGTAAAATTTAAAAAAAAAAAGTTTTCCCCACTTTTCTCATCTCTGCGGCGCAGAAGGGCAGTTTAAATAAAAAGGTAACTTACTGGTGAGAGATGAAGCTGAAAATGCTTTAAACTAATGAGACAAGGCACGGTGGTGCACTGCTGTAATCCCAGCACTCTGGGAGGATGAGGCGGGAGGACCACAAGTTTGAGACCAGCCTGGGCAATTTAGCAAGACCTTGTCTCAAAATGCAAAAAACTAAACAGCAACAAAAAAAACCCAGGAGGCAGGGAGGAGGCTGCTGGGATACAGCTCAACACTTCTTGGGTTTAATGCCTGGTACCACAAAAAGAAACTGACTGGGTTCCAAAGAAATTATTTTTTTTCTGTTTTGTGCATATTAAGTATGTACTATGTGTTGAGCTTAGATATGCTAAGAGTTATTACATGCATTGTGTGCAATTGTGATCATAATAAATTATTATAATTTTTTTTGTCTTTTTTGAGACAGGGTCTCACTATGCAGTTCAGGCTGGCCTTGAGCTCACCTTGTAGCCCAGGCTGGTCTCAAACTCACAATGATTCTCCTGCCTCAGCCTCCTGAATGCTGGGATTACAGGCATGCACCACCACGCCCAGCAAATTATAATTTTAAAATAAAACCAATTATTTTGGGATTTAGTGAGTATCCATATCGTGTTCCTGCCAATTATGCTTTTTTAATGTGTGTGGTACCAGGGATTAAACCCTAAGCCTTCACAGTGAGCCACATCCAAGCCTTTTTTTAACTTTGAGACAAGGTCTTGCTAAGTCACTAAATTGCGAAGGCTGGGCTCAAATTTGAGATCCTCCTGGCTCAGCCTCCCAGAGTGCTAGGATTACAGGCCTATGCCACCACACCCAGCTTGATTGATCAATGTTTATATTTTTTTATATACATAATATGCTGATAACAAATCTAGTTCTCTGTCTTAAGGCTTTATTTTAAATGCTTTCCAGTAAGTTTCATGTGTGTGAAATTGAAACCAATATTGGGTCTAGTCCTAGATGTTGGTCTCTTGCCCCGGCTTTTCTATAGAATAAAGTTGACATTTTGGTAGCCATCTTTTAAGGTCAGGGTTTAATCACCTGAAGCATATTCTTAAATACTGTATCAGTTTTCAACTTCTGTCCCAAGACTGGCACAAGAGTGGTCACATGTTGTGACCCAGTGCCAGCCCAGGAGTGGACAAGCCACAGAGCAGTGCCCTGTCCAACAGGAAAGGTCCGGCCAGGGGCACGGTGGGCTCCAGGCACCATGCCAAGGAAGTGAATGAGACTTGGAGATGATTGAGGACTTCCTTGAAGGGTAACCCCGGGTATTAAAGAGCGAGTAAGAGGCTGCCAGCGGCAAAGCTGAGCACAGAGGGGCTGAAGGGTCTTGCGGGGCGGAGCTCTGGGAAGGCTCAGTAACGCGATGCGGGTGTCAGCTCGGGGTGTTTACATCTGCCAAAGTTCATAGAACTGTGGGCGAAGTTTACTGTATGTAAATTGTACCTCAGTGCAACAAAAAAAGTAACAAAGTTTCAATTCTCTCACTAGCAAACCGTATTCAAATTCTAGCCTAGGGTTCATTTCGCAAGTGGTCTGCACTTCCATCTGACACCACTAGGAGGCAGCACCACCCCCCAAATTGGATAAAAACTGGGCAAATTGAGGGCCACGAATTAGAGGCTGCTCTGGCTTTCCAGCACCCATGCCGCTGTTTGCGTTACTGTTTTCCACTGTAACGAGACCTTTCGATTTCTTTAAAGAAGCCGGGCGTGGTGGCTCACACCTGTAATCCCAGCACTCCAGAGGCTGAGGCAGAAGAATCGTTGCACGTTCAAAAGCAGCCTGGGCTACAAAGTGAGCTCAAGTCCAGCCTGAACTGCATAGCAAGACCCTGTCTCAAAAAAGACAAAGAAAAAGGGGGAAAAAAAGGGAAAGAGAGAGAGAAAGGAAGAACATTTCTGTCAATTCCATTGGGCACTCCTAGCTTCAGGGATGCACCTCAGTGGCTGAGGTGCCCACCTGGCAAGCACAAGGTCCACATGTGGTTCGATTCCCGATACCAACAAAACAAAAACCCACACACGAATGGGTGCTCCCGATAGGAGAAATGCTGTGCTAGGGACAGAGGGTGCTGGCTGTCCCTGCTGTGTGTGGACCACAGCAGCAGAGTCCCGTTTTATTGCAGTGCAAGAGACCAGCGCAAGGGCTCCTGGGGCAGCTCCAGCATGCGTGAGGTCCTGGGTTCGATCCTCAGTGCAGGGAGGAAAAAAGCCAAGCCAGCACAGATTACCTATATGCAATGACCGTGTGAACACGCGCCCCTAGAAAAGGCTAGAAGAGAAACCAGAACCTTCAGTGTTGCTGTCACTACACAGACTGCTTCACTGTTAGACATTAAGACTTTCCAAATGTTAAGAGCCTTTAATATTTTAAAATTTAAAACTTTACTTTCCTGGAGTATTCCTATTTTACAATAGTCAAGTGCAGCTCTTACACATGAAACGCTTATTTAGAGCCTTGACACTGCCTCAAAATGGAAAATATCTCATTGAGACCGCCAGTAAGTGATAAATTAGAAAGTAACAGGAAATTAGAGGAGGGCTGTTGTTATAGTTTTGCTTAGAAAATGTGGGATAACAGCGGTGAGAAAGCTTTTCTTTCGTTCTTTTGTACCGGAGTTTGAACCTAAGGCCTCTGTATTGAGCCACAAACTCCGCCCCTTTTATCTTGAGACAGCGTCTAAGTGAGTAAGTGGCCCAGGCTGGGCTCAAAGTTGCAGTCCTCCTGCCACAGCCTCCCAGCGTGCTGGTTTACAGGCGTGCACTGGTGCACTGCCACACCTGGCTGAGAAAATCTTACTAGGAGAGGACAGCGGAAATGGGTGTAGGCTCTGAAGGATGTTCCCACCGTAAAGGCTGCTGGACACTGCGCTCGAAGGGGCTCAACGAGAGAGAAAGGAGGCTTTGAGGGGCAGAGATGGAGGTCGCTCAGGAAGGAGCAGGCCACGGATGCGGGGGCAGTGAGGGCCGGGAGGCTGCTGCACAGAGCAGAAGCGACTCTTCCCGCTTTCCTAGTCCCCCCACCCCGCCTGCTCCACGGCTATGCGCATGCGCACAGAGGACTGGGTTCTGTTACCTTCTACTTCGGCTGTATGTGGTGCCATCGCAGAGGCTGCTTTGTTCTCCAAGTTGCTCCCCCTACATTGTTCTGACTCGGAATAATGCTTTTTTCAGATCCAGCCCGTGCACGGCGTGGGGTGAATCCCTAGCGCGAATACACACACACACACACACACAAACACACACGGCATGGAAAGCAAGTTTACGGGTCACACAAAGGTGCACACACACAGGGCAGCTAGGAAGCAGGTCAGCCTGCTCCTCCTGGGCCGTGGCGAGAGCGGGCAGGCACCCAGGGGGCCGAAGCCGAGAGGCAGCTCGGACCGCCCGTCCGGGATGCTCTGAGGCCCGTCTGGGTATTTCGGTACAGGCCTGGGGAGACCTGAAACAGACACCTGAGCCCCAAGGACGGGTTTCAGGGCCAGCGTCGAGATCGCGGAGACTCGGGGGCGCAGAGGAGCGCAGGGCTCGGGCGGGTGTTTCTCCATCGGTCCCCACTGCGAACAGCAAAAGTTGTCCCTGGGGCTCGGCGACTCAGTGGGCTCCGGCGTGCAGCCGGCGGGACGCGCTTTCTGGGGAAGCCCAGGTGGCGCCCGGACGGTGCGGCTCTGGGCCCTGGGGTCCTCCCAGAGCCGCCGGCCGCTCAGCGCCTGCGTCCTCCCCGCTCTCCCACCGCAGCCTCCTGATGAAGCAGAAGAAGTTTCTGTACCACTTCAAAAACGTCCGTTGGGCCAAGGGCCGCCACGAGACCTACCTGTGCTACGTGGTGAAGCGGCGGGACAGCGCCACCTCCTTCTCCCTGGACTTCGGCCACCTGCGCAACAAGGTGGGCGCGAAGCTAACGCGAGCCCCACACGTAACATCCTCCCCTGTCCAGCAGGCCACCTTAGGCCACGGCTCCGAGTCGCCTTGGGAGTAAGAGTTTGGCTTGGGGGACCATTATCAGTTTGGTCAAGTTAGCTGTGCCATGCTGGGGACCAGGGCTTAGCACATGCCATGCAAGCACTCTACCCACGCGCTACGTCCCCAGTCCTCCAAGGGGGGAAAATTGTACCTTTAGAATTTTTGAAAAATCAAGGAAGGAAAATTTAGGAAAAATTACAGTGCCAGGTGTGGCAGTGCACGTCTATAATCCTAGCACTCCAGAAGCTGAGGCAGGAGGATCCCCATAAATTTGAGGCCAACCTGGGCTACATACTGAGTTCAAGGCCAGCCTGCCCTACATAGCGAGACTGTGTCTTATAAGCCAAAGAAAAGGAAAGAAAGAAAAAAAGAGAAAAATTACAGTGACGCAGGGTCTTCTGGATGATTTCCGTGTCTTCCTACTCTCATTGCTCAAAGGCAGTGAACGTGTTCGCGGTGAGGCCAACACTGAGAAGCCGGGGTCGGTCAGTTAATGTCTTCTGAGACAGGGTCTTTCTATGTAGATCAGACCTGCCTTGAACTCACTGTGTAATGCAGGATGGCCTGGAACTCGCAGTAATCCTCCTGCCTCAGCCTCCTGAGTGCTTGGATTAGAGGCGGGCACCACCATGGCCTGGCTCTGACCAGCTCTTTGAGCAGCCTCAATAAATGCCACTTCCCAGACTCTCCCCAAATCTAGATGGGCTTGCATAAGTGCCTGTGACTGTCCCGTCATAACGTGCGGTGACGTGCGGCCTCGGTGGCAGCCGGGGCTGGATCGGTGGCAAAGCGTCACTGTTATATACGCGGTGATTTTCTTCACCGTCGTTTGCCTGAGTCGCTCACTTCACCATCCCAGGCTACGCTCCGACCTCCATCCTACTCGGTGAGGACACGCGCGCCACCTAGCGGCTCTGCGCCTCCCGAGCACCTGCCCTGAGAGCTCGCGTGACGCGCACCGCATGGCTCATCTCACCGACGGGGAAATCGAGGCACCGAGAGCTGGGCAGTGGGGCCAGAAACCCGGCTGCATCCCGGCGTGTGGCCCGCCCTGGGAGGTGGCTGTCGGAGCTCGGCCTCAGTCAGCCCTGCAGGTTCGCTCGGGGCAGCGGTCATTTTACGATTGCCAGAGCTGGGCCTCGACGCCCCAGGGCCGCGCAGAACTGCGTTCCCCTCTGCGGCGCGGCTCGGGCGACTCGCGGGCTCTGGCGCCACCTCGCGGCCGCTGCGATCTCCTTGTCCCCAAACCCCGGCCGCTGCGCCCCGGAGGGCTCGAGCCGCCCCGCCCCCGCGGTCACCGCCCCGCGTCTGTCCCCGCAGTCCGGCTGCCACGTGGAGCTGCTGTTCCTGCGCTACATCGCCGCCTGGGACCTGGACCCGGGTCGCTGCTACCGCGTCACCTGGTTCACGTCCTGGAGCCCCTGCTACGACTGCGCGCGGCACGTGGCCGACTTCCTGCGCGGGAACCCCAACCTCAGTCTGCGCATCTTTACCGCGCGCCTCTACTTCTGCGAGGACCGCAAGGCCGAACCCGAGGGACTGCGGCGGCTGCACCGCGCCGGCGTCCAGCTCGGGATCATGACCTTCAAAGGTGCGGGGACATGGCGGGACCGCGGGGGCACAGGGCTCCCAGGCACCTTTCTCTGCAGGTGCTGGTTGATTGGGGCAGGGTCTCGCTAAGTTGCCCAGACCGTATCTCACACTTGCGACCCTCCTGCCTAGGCCTCCCAGAGCGCTGGTTTTGCAGGCCTGCGCCTTCGCGAGCGCGCGCGCTCTGCTGGCAGAATCCAAGGGAAAAGACGTACGTCCTGGGCACAAAGCCCTGGGTGGATGAGGAACGGCGCAACCGTTTGCCCCTCTCCTCCCCGTTCAGGACCCGACATACGTTCTCCCCGCCCTGTTTGTTAGATTACTTCTACTGCTGGAACACGTTCGTCGAGAATCACGAGAAGACGTTCAAGGCCTGGGAGGGGCTGCACGAGAACTCGGTCCGTCTGTCCAGGCAGCTGCGGCGCATCCTGTTGGTAAGGGCTCCCGGGCCTCGGGCCCCGGCGCGGCCACGCCCCCTCCCCTCCGGCGGCCCCACCTCCTCCCCTCCCGCTGTCCCACCCCCTCCCTTCCCCCTGCCCCGCCTCCCGCTCACCGCCGCCCCGTCCGCCCTGCAGCCGCTCTACGAGGTGGACGACCTGCGCGACGCCTTCCGCACGCTGGGGCTGTGAACGCCGCCGCCAGGAGCCCGCGAGCGCCCGCCTGCTCCTCCTTCGGTCTCGCTGCCATGGCGCGCAGAGGGAAGCATTGTACAGCACTGTTTAAAAGACCCGCCTCTTGCAAACGGGGACGAAGCGCAGGCGCAGCCGAGGGCGCAGGCTCGGCGCGGCGCCGCCCTCTGCCGGGCAGCGCGGGAACTGCAAAGCCGCGGGCGCCCTGGACACTTTAGGACCTGCGGGAGCTGACGCCGCTGAGAGTCCAGTCGGTGTCCCGATTAGGTCTGTTATCTGAAATGTCGTAGCCTCTTGCGTCGGGCCGAGATTCTACCACGGGCTCCTAGTAAGGAAATCCGAGTGACCCCAGACGCCCCCCCAGCATTAATGTGCAAGCGTATGCTTTTGCATTTGTATGAACAGGACTTGGGAGGCTTGACGCAAACTCGGCGCGGGTCACCTTCGTGTGACCTTCAGGAAGGGGGCGCAACTAAAACAGACGAGGGAGGCCCGGCGTGGTGGTGCAGGGCTGTGATCCCAGCACGCCGGTGGCCGAGGCAGAAGGGTCACGTGAGTTTGAGGTCAGCCTGGGCTACTTTGTGAGACCTTGTCTCGAAAACAAAAAGCAGGCGTGAGGATTGAGGAAGGCGCCGTGCTTTGACGGATGTCCCAGCGACCGCATCCACCGGACACACAGACACCCAAAGCTTCCCGCGAACACTCACAAACCTCACAGCGGGTGGCTGGCGGGCCTCGGAAGAGTGCTGCTTCCTGTGGAGAACAGGAAAATCTCTCTCCGTGAGTCCTGACGCCAACCAGGACCAGGTTTTCTACTTTGACATGTGTGACCCTCTCCCCAAAGTTACATTAACTAGAAAACGGGGCGACAGAAGCAACATTCGAGGGGAGGTCGGGCACGAGGACAGAGCTGGGCCCCACCCCGCCAAGGCCTCGCCAGCGCAGTCCTGGACCCAGCAGCCAGAACGTTTCCAAGACCTGCCTGTGCAGCGGTTGCCTAGCAACCTTCCCACTGCAGATTGAATCCAAGGAGCACGAGCTACACCTGCATGATCAAACCAGCATTATTCGTACGAGCTGGGAAGTGCACGGACTCCAAGGTCCACCAGTTGAAAAGTGGATTTTAAAAAGCATGGTATTGCTGTACCACGGAACTGTATTCAGCCATAGAAGGGAATAACGACGTGGTGATGCCGGTCTGTATCCTGCAGAGGCAGAAGGATCGTGAGTTTGAGGCCAGCCTGGGCTACATAGAATTGTCCCAAGAAAAAAGTAGTGGAGTACACAGAAGAACACTGATGCACTGACAACACTGTGGCCTCCTACTTTATTTTTAGACAGATTCTCCTTCAATTGCCCAGCCTGGCTTCCGACTTGTGATCCCCTTGCCTCAGCCTCCTGAGGAGCTGGGATTACAGACGTGCATCTCCGTGCCTGGCGCACAGTTGTTACTATTCTAATCTTATTGTATATATGTTTGTGAATTAGTAAAGCAATAAAATACTTCATATTTTCGTGTATATTATGCAGTGTGAGTGTGCAATTATATCTTGTATCATAACTTCCTTTTCTGAAATATTGAAATGGGCTCCTGAACTCTCATAAATTTATAACTTTATTTATATCTTTTTAGTGCCAGGAATTGAGCTCACATGAGGCAAACACTCTACCACTGAGCTATACCACCAAATGAATTTATAACTTCAGAAATTATTCTAATAGCAAAGTACATTACTGTAACATAGTCTAATGTTATAGTAACATTGCTATGAAGCTATTTTTTTTATTTTAAAGACAAAAGAATGGAGACATATGAACCAGAACAAACCATAAACAATATCGAAAATACAAAATTATACAGAACATAGTAGGGAATTAGCACTGGATGCTGTATTACATAATGATATCTTCACATTAGTTAACACATAAACATTAAAGGAAATACCAAATTATAGAGAAGATAGTAGGGAATTAGCACTGGATGCTGTATAATATAAAGTTATCTTCACTTCTGTTAATACAAAAACGATGGAGGAAATACAGAATTATAGAGAACATAGAAGGGAATTAGCTCTGGATGCTGTCCTACATAATGTTACCTTCACCTTTGTTACTCAGTTACACAGATGGTGGCCCATTTGAACATTCAGTTTTCTCCTCCCTCATCTCCGTTGCCCTACCACTCAATCGGTCATCTTCCCTGTGATAATAACTGTACTCCTGGGTTTATCTATACCCCTGGACTCTCGCCTTGGGAAGAGATAGCTGCCTCAGACTATACTATAACATACATGGGTGTATACAAACTGCCATGGTCAGAGGTGGAAAAGCACCTATGCTCACAGTGGACTGCCCAGCTCCACCCCATTGCTGTGCTATGGGTGGGGGGGTCCAGTCCATGGGGCGCCCTCAGCGGGGGCCCACAGCGGAACAGCCGCGAGGCCCTCATGCTGTGAAGCTATTTAGCAAACTTTTTCATAGCAAATTTGATTTGGACTCTTTTTTTTTTTTGCAGTACTGGGGATTGAACTCAGGACCTTGCACTTGCCAGGCAAGTGCTTATGCCACCTGGCTATATCTGCAGCCTCCAATTTGGGCTCATTTTTATCAACTGAATGACAAATAATTTTGGAAGTTTTAAAGATGAAATATTGATTTTGTTTTGTTTTTTGTCTTTTTGAGACAGGGTCTCGCTATGCAGTTCAGACTGGCCTTGAGCTAACTTTGTAGCCCAGGCTCATCTCAAACTTGCAACGATCCTCCTGACTCAGCCTCCCTAGTGCTGGGATTACAGGCGTGTGTCAGATGAAATACTGAATAAAATAATTCAAACAGCAGGAAATCAGCAACTACAGTCAACTGATCCATGACAAGGGCACAATTCCTATTCAGTGGAGAGAATAATCTTGCCTATAAATGGTGGGACAGTCAGAGTTGGGTGCAGAAGGATGGGCCTGGGCTTGTCACACCACGTACAAAAACTACGCAGTACTCTTCAGATATGTACATGGAAGAGCAGAAACCGTAAAAGGCAGCAAGGGTGCAGATCTTCATGACAGGAGTAGCCAGAAGCTTCTTGCCCCTACACACGGCTAACAGGAAAAAACAGTAATAACTAGTGTTGGCTAGGCGATGGGGAAACATGGACTAGCGGAAGTGTGAACTGGTGTAGCCGCAATGGGAGAGTTGAGCAGTGCAAGGAAGGACAGGAGGGAGGGAGCAGAAGCAAAGAAAACCAGTTCGACACTTTCTGAAAAGCTAAACAATTACTGTACACTCACAATTCTACCCTTGAGTTTCTAAGAAAAAGAGAAACACGCATCAACACAAAACTTACACACGATCTTTCAAATCAACATTATTTCTAAGAGACAAAAAGTGAACACACTTCATTAAAAAATGGATTTCAGAAAAACTTATTCAAGCATAAAAGGGAATAGCTGGGCATGGTGAAGAAGACCTGTAATCCTAACAGGTGGGAGGCTGAGGCAGGAGGATCGTGCGTCCAAGGCCAGCCTGAACTATGTAAGAGGAGACCCTGTCTCAGAAGAATGAGGTACAGATGCGTAGTATGACCAGGGTGACCTTACCGCACGGCACCGTGTGAGAGGAGTCGACAAAAAAGGCCCCGCACAGTTTGATTCGCATCCTAGGAAAGGTCAGAAGAAATGAGTTTGCAGAGACGCGAAGGTTCCAGGGCTAAGGGAGGCAGGATGGAACAACAGCTACTTACGGATACTCCACTTTTTCAGGCAGTGACAGAAATGGGGTCACGAAATTAGCAGAAATGAGTGATTTTATTTATGGCTTAATTTGCGCAGAAAGGCAGCGTCAGGAAAGCCTGCATTTAGCTCTGGCTCTGAGCGAGCTCCGCGGAGCCTTGCGCTGTCTGCTCGTGGCCACGCCGACGCCGACGCCGACGCCGACGCCGACGCGCGCGCCTCCGTGGCGAGCGCTCAGTCGGGGCGGGGCGCAGGCGGGCGCTGTCTTAGGAGAAGCTCTGCAGCGCTCTCTGTGCGCAGCCCGGAAACCTGGAAGCCCGAGCCCTAGCTCGGCTGAGAGGACGGGCGCTGGGAGGAGCCCAGGGTCTCGCCCACCATCCGGAGTAGCGTCTCCCGCCCCTTACAGCTCCTGGCTTTGTCTTTCTCTAATTCCTCTACTCCAACCTGAGAAAGGCGACGGGGAAGCAGGGCCCGAGAGTGGGCAGGGAGCCCGCGGCCAGGCCGTGTCACCGGGCCTGACCCTAAAGGGGTGGCCCTCCAGACAAGGTCTCTCTGAGACCAAAGACAAGGTCACCGTGTCCCTGCAGAAGACCACACTCCGCCGGCTGCTCTCGGGACGGTCCTGAGCGCGACTTCTCCCCCAGGCGCCGAGTTGTCCCCTTCCGATCGCACTCTCCACTCTCCGGGAAGAGGCGCCTCCTCTCAGCTCTGGTCCCAGAGCGGGTCGTGCGCGGCACAGCCCCGTTCTCTTTGACTCCCTCCCAGCTCAGTCCCCAGCAGTGTTGCCCCGGAATCGTAGCATCGTGGGAGGCCGAGGCAGGAGAGTTGCAAGTGCAAGTCCACCCCGACAACCTAGGGAGACCCTGTCTCAGTAATAACGATGATGGTGATGATGGTAAAGGGCTGGGCACACGGCTCAGGGCGAAGGGCCGGGGTTTGTTCTCCAGGGCAAAGAAGCTGGAAGAGGGGGAAGGCAAAGGAGGGCTCTGCAGTGTAGCTTAGTGCTAGAGTGTTTATCTAGCATGTGGGGGCCCTGCGGTCCCCTACAGCTCCTAAACGAATAAGAGGCATTGGACGAAAATGGGGGAGGGGAGATGGTACCGGCGGGGAGGGGTTTGGGAGGGGGGGAAGACAGGAAGGGTCGGGGAAGCAGAAATGACCAGGGCAAGCCCCGAGCTGATTCTGAGCAACAGCCCCATCCTGTGTGTGTGTGTGTGTGTGTGTGTGTGTGTGTGTGGCCATCCTCCTGCTCTGCCAGCCCACACGTGTAGCATCCAGCCACCAAAAAAAGGCTGCAGCACAGTAGAGACCAGGGAAGCACGGCCCTCCCTGGCCTCTGTGCCCATCTTGGTTCAGTGCGGCAGGAAGGGCTGTACACACAGACCCTGGGCTCTCCGCTCCCCAGCTGGGGACACAAGCATTGGACCAGGTTCCATTCCGCGCAGGAGCCCTAGTCCAGGCAGGGCTTCTGCTTCATCCCCAGCTCTGTGAGCCATCTGACAACCACTGAATACTGTCCTACCTACAAAGTCCGGCCAGAGCAAGAATGTGTTTCCTATCAATTTCACAAAAACATAGTCCAGAAAGATGGCGCACTTTGCCAAGGGAACTTGAGAGGAGTTTAATAGAAGAACGATTTACGTTGATAGAATCCCATTTGCTGATGCCTATATGTCCATGAGCAGATGAACAGATAAAGAAAATGTCACACACACACACACACACACACACACACACACCATGCAGAACTACTCAGCCACAAAGAAGGATAAATTTGAGGCATTTGCCAGGCCATGGTGGTGCATGCCTGTAATCCCAGCACTTCGAAGGCTGAGACAGGAGGATTTTTGTGAGTTCAAGACCAGCCTGGGCTACAAAGTGAGTTCAAGACCAGCCTGCACTGCATAGCGAGACCCTGTTTCAAAAAAGACCAAAAAAGAAAAAAAAAAATTTTGAGGCATTTTTAGGGAAATGGATGCACATTGAGCTCATACAGCTTAGCTAAATCAAACACAGAAAGTCAAATATTGCATGGTTGTTCTTAAACGGGAGACCCTAAATATAAATAATTTAAAGATGGCAAGGTGTCCTGGAGCTCACACCAGCCCAAGAGCTGTCACCCTCCTGCCAGGCGTGGTCCCAGGGAGACAGCCACCTGGGCAGGGCTTATCTGGAGTTGCACACCCTGGGGAGGTGGGCAGAGCCTGGCCAGCTTCATACTTGGCAGACGTTCTCGTCTAATCTTTCGACTGTGAAATCTGCACAGCACTTTGGAGGGCTAATCAAATAAAACTCTGTCCTTGGGGTTTTCAAGCTGTCATGGTCCATGACATTTGGTTTCTTTTTCCTTTCAAACCCTGCTGGGGCTTCTCATGCTCTTTATCATACATGAGATCTGAATAAGAAACGTAGCCAGGAGGACTATGGGCTCCTGCAATCAGTGAACCTTGGAAGTTTGCAGACTGAAGGATCTGTGAAGCTGAACCAAGCCTTGGGAACGCAAAAACCTACTACATTGTGCATTGTGTGGTTACAAGGAACCTGGGGCAGTTGTCTCCTTGCTGTTCAAATGCCCACACTCACCTAAGGAGGCTTCCGTGGCTACTGATTCCTGATGAGATGCTTTCACATTGTTTCACACCAGGTGAGACTTAAAAGAAGTACTACAAAAGAAATACTGCTGCACTAGCAGGGCATGGTGCCAAACGCCTGT
This sequence comes from Dinomys branickii, assembly GCA_004027595.1. NCBI lineage: Eukaryota > Metazoa > Chordata > Mammalia > Rodentia > Dinomyidae > Dinomys > Dinomys branickii. The sequence continues at coordinate 44,548 of PVLD010004977.1, forward strand.
AATCCCAGCACTGAGGAGGCTGACGCAGGAGGATCGCTATGAAATTGAGGCCACCCTGAGTACACACTGAGTTCAAGGCCAGTGTAGACTACATAGTGAGACCTTGTCTCAAAAGACCAAAACTAAGTAAAAAATAAATAAATACAGCACCAACTGCTGCAGCAACAGGAACCTGTGCTCTGGGTAGCTCAGCTGGGCCATCCCTTTAGTTTATCCAGAATGCCAGGTGACTTTCTCTGGCCCAGTAATCCAGACATTGGTAATTCTCAGTTGCAAAGTGGTTACTCGGGCTGGGCATGCAGCCCAGTGATAGACACCTGCCCAGCCTGCACAAGCCCTGGGTTCCGTCTCACACTGAAAAATAAAATCCACTCACTCCAGAGAAACCAGCATGTGAAAAGCTGAGGTGTCTCTCAGATGTTATCTAAACCTCAGTTTTGGAAGACACTGGTTCTCAGCCAAGCTGAGCGGCTGTGCTTCGCGTCGGCAGCTCCTTTCTGTAATTAAGCTGTGTGTAAACATTATGCACCATGGACAGGTGAGACCCCATCCATGAGTCTATGCACAGGCACAGACATCTGTGGGCTCACTGGCTTTGAGCTCTGCGGGCACTTCCAGAAGGCAGCGATTCGGGGAGGGGCCCAAGTTTATTTATTTATTTTTTCTGATCTTCAGCTAAATTTTACTAGCTTACTCTTCAGTAGTGAGACAAACTCATAAAGACCATTTCATCTCCAAAAACTCACTGTATAAAGTGAGAAATAGCACATGTCTCTAATCCCAGTGCTTGGGAGGCTAAGGCAGGAAGATTGTTGCAAGTTCAAAGCCAACTTGAACTACGTAATGAGAACCTGTTTCCAAAAAACCCCATGAAGTTAGAAAATACATTTTATGAGGGAAAATTGGATGTTTAAAAATATTAGAGGATATAGCTCAGTGTCATGGCATCTGCCTCGCAAGGGCAAGGTCCTGAGTTAGATTCCCAGTACCCCCCCAAAAATCACAGCTGGGTATGGTGGCACACAGTTGTAATCTGCCACAATTAGAGTGTAAATTCTGGAAGGAAACAGCTCTGAAACACAAAGAAAGTTACAAGAAATGCTTTTTGTCACCAAAGGCTGCCTCCTCTGTAATATGGCCAGTACAGTGTGTGACAGGGAGCTTACACTCTAGGAGCACAGTGCCTTCAAACTTAGCACGGAGCCAAATGTGGTAGCCCTATAGTCCCTACACTTGGGAGGCTGAGTCAAGAGACTGCAAGTCTTAAGCCAGCCTGGGCCACACAGAGACACCTTGTCTCAAAAACCAAAATTGAGCCAGGCATGGTGATGCACACCTGTAATACCAGCACTCAGGAGGCTGAGGCAGGAGGATCATTGAGAGTTCGAGACCAGCCTGGGCTACAAAGTGAGCTCAAGCCCAGCCTGGACTGCATAGAGAGACCCTGTCGCAAAAAAGACCAAAAAAAAAAAAAAAATGCAACCCCAAACAAAACAAAAATAACAAACACTTTAGCAGCTATGTGACCCTGATTAAGTCATGTGTCCCTCCTGTGCCCCTGTTTCCTGCTTACAGACTAGGGGTGATATTAGTTCTTAGTTGGCGGGGCAGCTGCTGGGATTAATTGAATGTACATGTCTGGAGCTCTGGGACTCAAAGTCCCTGGATTGATGCATGGTAGGGTGAGTTCCCTGTGTTTGTTCTTTCATTCCACTCAGCACACATCATCACACACGTGTAAACCAGACTGCCCCGTTCATTTATGAGTCTAGCTCCGCCGACTCCGTGGAGCGTTCCCTGTTGGTTTTCCAAGTACCACTTGTACATTCAGAGAAAAGTCACTTAATATATAACTCCGCTGCTCAGGACAGAAGTTAGAATTAGAGACACTGCTGTGAAAGAGGGACTGACCAGAGTTAGTGCTTAGGGAGCGCTCGCTATATACCGAGTGGGTCTGAGGGCTTGATCTGTGCTAGCGCATTGGATCTGCGCAATGACGCTTCCACACAGGCACTTTAGGTTAGCGGTGGAAGGCAGTTAGGCACAAGCAGGCACTTAACTAGCCCAGGTCACGCAGCAGGAAGTACCCAGGCCGCGACTGAAACATTCTGGCGTCTTTGGGCTGCGTCGGTAAGGACTGGAGCACAAGCAGACCCTTTGCTACGCTGTCGCCCACTGTCTAGGTGTGGCGGATGGGCCAGTGTTCCACCAGCACGGAAGAGTGAGGCCAGGTTGTCTAATGCGACGCTCTGTTCTGGAGGACACGGACTGTTTGTGGGTTGTGGTTCCTCCTGATTGTATCAGTACAAAGCTGATTTTATTGTCTATGGGAGGAATGAGTGATGGCGACCTCCTAAAACGCCCACACTTCGGAGCTCAAGGGAGAAAGAAAAGTCCATGGAGTAAACTAGGAAGGGACCCTGGAGCAGACGCGGAGGAGGTCAGGGACGGGAGACGCAGGTGAAGCGCGTGGCCGTGTGAATGGGAACAGGAAGCTGTGGCGGCGTCCGGGGGCAGCGATTCTGAAGCTTGTGGACACATGGGAGATTTCATGATGTTGAGAAACTTGGCAGGAAATAATACATGGGAGGGCTGGGGATATAGCTCAGTGGAATAAGTGCTTGCCTAGCAAGCGCAGGGTCCTGAGTTCGATCCCCAGTACAAAAAAAAAAAAAAACGTGGGAGTAGCACGATGATTGGAAGAGAGGGGAAGGGCCGCTTTGCTTTTCTCTCGTTTTCGTGTTCAGCTTTTATTTTTTATGAGTACATGTTTGCGTGGCATGATGATTCCACTCCTTGTGGGGAGCCGGTGCATGTATGGAACACATCTCAATTCTTTCTTCCTGCCCTCCCCTTCCTCCAGCGCAGGCCTGTTTGAAAAAGATCTAGGGTCTGGGATATAGCTCAGTGGCACAGTGCCTCTCTGGCAAGTGTAAGGTCCTGAGTTTGATTGCTGATGGGTACCAGAAAAAAAAAAAAAGCTTTATTTTCTTACTTCCTGTTAGCCTTAGCTCTGCTTTTTTTTTTTTTTTTTTGTCTTTTGGAGACAGGATCTCACTATGCAGTTCAGGCTGGCCTCGAGCTCACTGTGTAGCCCAGGCTGGACTCGAACTTGCAAGGATCCTCCTGCCTCAGCCTCCTCAGCGCTGGGATTACAGGCGTGCGCCCCTGCCCCGCCCGGCTTGAATTTCTCTGATCAGAGAAATTGTGAGGATTAAGCCTGTGCACCTGATTTATTTCATTTAACATTATGCCTTAAACAAAGGCGCGTCCTTTTCCTACGAATGACTCCAGTGTGTCCTTTTATGCCCCACTGTGTACAAACACCACATTCTCTCTGTTGACGGACACAGAGTAAGCTGCTTCCAAGATGTGGCTGTTAGGACTGGGGCTGCTCTAAATATGGCACGTGTGGATCACTGTAATGTGATGTCTTCAGCTCACCCAAGAAGAACCCTAGAAAGGGAATAGCTGGGTCGAATGGAACTTCTAGTTTTGGTTTTCTAAACAGTCTCCACAGTGACCTTCGGAGCGGTCTTTCACACTCCACCAGCGACATGGAGGGTCCCTCCTACCCGCAGCTTGCCAGCATTTGTTTGTTCTTATTCCTTTTTCTTTTTAAGCAGCTCTGAGCCTGGGACCCAGGACCCAGCACATACTAGGCCAGGGCTACGCCCCTGAGCCCTAAGGGCTCCTTTTAATCTAGTATTTAGTGTATCATTAGTAACATTTTGTTAAGTTGTGCATTGGACCTGGGATGGAGCTGAACTGCAGAGCCCTGGCCGGCACGCTGGGCTCCAGCCCACCCCGTTCCGCCCTGAGCATCACACACGCGTGTATACACGCACACACACACACACTCACACACCCACACTTGCGCACACGGTTCCGGTAGATTTTTAGGAGCACCACGAAATTGTTCTGCAGCTTAGCTGGTAGGAAGTAACACACAAGAACACTGAAATAAATCTGAGATTAGGCCTGACCATAGAGCTTACCTCTCAGTTCCTCGACCTCCAAGCGTCCGTCCGCTCTCTCCTCCAGTGCAGCCCTGGACTCCCTCAGCCACACCTCTGGCCTCTGTTAAAAATTGCAACAATTTTCCTCTCAGGCAGTTACTCCGCCCCGCCGCTGACCACATCGTCGCGCATTCTGCAGGCCGGTTTAGGTGCAAGCATGCGCTGCACTTACGCAACAGCAGCCCTATCAAGGGTTCCGGCTCACTGACTTCCAGGCATTTCTCAGCCCACAGACCTATGCGTTCATCATTAGCTCAGGGGTTCATCCTCACCTAAGGCTTTCTGCCCCTCATCTTCCTACTTTCATCCTCCAAAACCCTACGCCAGCCTGGCTGGGCAGAACCATCAGAATTCTCCACGCTCTGAGCGTGGTGGTGCCCGGCTGTCATCCACACAGCCCAGGAGGCTGAGGCAGGAGGATCGAAAGTTTGAGCCCAGCCTGGGCAACTTAGTGACTTGACAAAATCCTGTCTCAAAGTATAAAATCAACAGTGCTGGGGGTGTCACTCAGTGTGGCTGAGTTCAGTCCCCAGGGCCGAGAATGCACGGTACACTTCAGCAGCTGAACACTAGGGCCCAGTCACTCAACAGGCACAGGAGAATGAAGATTGGTTTTTTGTATTTTGCTTTTTGTTTTTGTTTTTTGTTTTTTGAGACACGGTCTCACTGTGCAGTTCAGGCCAGCCTTGAGCTCACTTTGTAGCCCAGGCTGGTCTGGAACTCGCAACGATTCTCCTGCCTCAGCCTCCCACGTGCTGGGATTACAGGTGTGCCCCATCGGCCTCAGCCGGCACAGGAGAGACTGAGTGGATGATCACTGTCCAGGACCAGCCACTGACTCCAGCGATACTGGCTGTGCTGAGCCTGCGCGCCGGGAGTCCGGGTTCCAGCACCACATAGGAGAGAAAAGTCCAACACCGTGAATGGTGATCACGTCCCAAAGGGGCTCTTCTAACTCTGCCATTTAATGTCTCTGCTGCTTCTCCTCTCTTCACCCTGGTTTATGGGCCATGAAGATGGGTGAATATTTTTGTAATCTGGTAGAGGGAAATTCATTTCCTAACACAGAAGCTACTTTTTGTGTCTGTTTTTTGAGACAGGGTCTCATTATGCAGTTCAGGCTGGCCTTGAGCTCACTGTGTAGCCCAGGCTAGCCTCAAGCTCACAAGAATCCTCCTGCCTCAGCCTCCCGAGGGCTGGGATTACAGGCATGCACCACCATGCCCAGCCAAACTACACATTATCTAATCAACCCTATAAAAATACTAACTTCTCTTCAGGAAAGTAAAAACATCAAAAGTCCGGGTAAAGTACAGATGACCCAAACAGGGTTTTCTCATGTATATTGGGCTCTAGTACAAACAGAGGGAATGTGATGGTGAGCCAAGGGCCGGGGGTATAGCTCGGTGGCAGAGAGCCTGCCTGGCAAGCACGGGGTCATAAGTTCAATTGCTGGTACCAAAAAAGGAAACCAGAAAAATGGACAAAAGCTAACAGACAATTTCCAGAGGAGCACACACACAAAACACTGTACACAGATAAAGAATTTGACCAAGAATAAAGAATAGGGCCGGGGATATAGCTCTGTGGCACACCGCACCCCCAAGCGCAAGGTCCTGAGTTCGATTCCCAGTACCAGAAAAACAAAACCCTCAGAAAAAAGAATGAAGATTGCCTCCTGGTGCTTACCACAGGCAGCGTCCTTACCCTGACTGCATAGAAAAAGCAGGAAGGGTAAAGCCGCCCCACATACACTGCAGCCCAGGCCTGGGCCTTGTCTGTACTGTGGATGGGCAGACATAGGGGGGAAAATGAAGAGTAATTTGATAAAGGTAAAGAATCTGAATTTAGAGCTGGGGATATACCTCAATGTCACAGTGCCTGCCTGGCAAGCAGGAGGTTGTGAGTTCAATTCCCGGTACTAAAAAAAAAACCACAAGAATCTGAATTTAGAGCACCATGCCACTGTAAAAGAGTTCAGGCATTCACGAACCCCAGTGTTAGCAGACATGTGGAAAACCTGTAAGCTTAACACTTTTTTCTTTTTCTCTGGTACTAAGGATGGAGTCCAGAGTCAGCTATATCCCAGCCTATGTCTATTTGGAACAACAACAACACATTTTCTGTACCTTTTTATCCTTTTGGTTCAACCTAGAGGGCTGCTTTCTGGGTCCGCTGTTACCCTGGGGTCACCCGGGTTCTCTTCTCTCTGTGGTGAGCTTTTCCTGTGCTGCACGCGGGGCCTCCACCTTCCTGGGCTTTGCTGCTGGTGAGACGCAGTGAACCCTCAGCGCCCTCCTGAGCAGGGCGTGGGGGAGGTGACTTGCTCACGCGTGTGGGGAAAATGTCTTTGTTCCCACCCAGACTGAACAACAGCTGGAGCTGGATTCGAAGTCACAGCCATGAAACTTTTTGTTTGGTTTTATTTTTGTTTTGCTTTGCTTTTTGAGACAGGGTCTCCATACACAGTTCAGGCTGGCCTCAAATTCATGGCGATCCTCCTGCCTCACCCTCTGGATTACAGGGTGGGGTTACAGGCCTGTGCCACCAGGCTTGGCTGTTTGTGTACTTATTTAGAGGTACCAGAGAATGAAGCCAGGGTCTGCCTGCTGAGTATCCCCCACTCTTTAGAGGGTTTCACTCAGTTACAAAGTTGCCTAAGCTGGGCTTGAATTTGCAGTCCTCCTGCCCCTGCCTCCCAGAGTGCTGGAGTTACAGGGTTGCACTGCCATGCCTGGTTTAGGAATTATTTTAAACTTGTTGGAAATTTCATGGGTGACATACTGACACCCTTCTGTTTCTTTTTTCCTGGAGGTGCTGGGGATCAAACCCAAGGTCTCAGCCCTGCCAGGCGGCTGTTCCACCACTGAGTTACACCCTGAGCCTCACTTACCGTTTGTTTTACAAACACAATTTCAGGGCTCCATGTACATTCAGTGACCTGGGCACTAGCTCTCTGCGCAACCTAACAGAGTGTTAAATTTCTAAATTCTATGCACTCCATTAATACATACAATCTTTATGGTTTTTTTTTTTGCATTTGTTAGGAAAATAAATTCAATTAAATATTTTGAAAGCTTAAAAAAATAAGCAGTGAAATTCAATCCAAGCAAAGAATGAGACAAAAGCAGAAAATCTAGAGAGTACCGAAGAAGTTTAACAAGTAACTTAGCTAACTTTGCAGTTAGATTTTGATTGTCATGGTAGGTGAAACATCGCATTTTTGGGATGGGGATGTAGCTCAGTTGTAGGGCACTTGTCTAGCACATGCAGGCCCTGGGTTCAGTACCAAACAGAAGGAAGGGGAGCCTGGTACAGAGGTGCACACTGCCAGCCCAACTGAGGGAGGCTGAGGCAGGAGGACTGCAAATTCAAGTGAGAGTGGGTAATAGTGAGACCTGCCTCAAAATAAAAAATTTTTTTCAAAATAAAAATTAAAAAGGGTGTGAGAGAGGCAGTGCATGGCAGAGCTAGAGTGAGGCCCTGTGTTTAATCCCTAGTACCTCAAAAAGAAGAAAAAGAAAGGGCAATAATTATAGGGTGATTGTAATCCCTCTTTATCTGAGGGACGTGACTTTTCCTCTCAGGCACTAGAATTACCTCAGACCTCCCAGATAATGACGGAAAGACCTGCCAAGCCGCAAGTAGCGGGGGCGGGGTCAGAGGAGCAGGTTGATGGACTAAGTAAGGGAGCACTGGGCTGCGGTTGGAGTTCAGTTGTACAGGACACCCTTAGCAAGTGCAAGGCCTTGGGTTCAATCCTCAGAGCACCCCCAGCACACACACACACACACACACACACACACACACACACACACGGAAACAAGCCAATAGACTTTATTGCAGCCATAAAATGGTTGGGCAGGTTCCTGATTCCCATAAAAAATGGATAATGAGTCCTCCTGCTGGTTCAGTCGGCCCCCAGCTTAACCTGATCTCTGATTTATAAAAGTTTCCCTGGGAGGAAAGTAGAATTTGGCTCCACAACTTGAGTGTCTCCGATAGGCCTGCAAGCCACCAAAACCGTGCCACCACACAGAAGATTTGGCTCTCCTCCCGTCAGCAGAAGGTACGGTTTTCCTGTGTTTTCAAGTTCCCTTATTAGGCGGTCTCCATTTCATGCAATGCTATCCTGTCATGAGACTTTCATATCTGTGTCTTTTAAAAATACCTTTCATTTTTCAGCTTGTAGGAGCCGGGCACGGTGACTCATGCTTATGTTCCCAGGCTGAGTCAGGACCAGGAATTTGAGGCCAGACTGGGCTACACAGAGAGTTCAAGACTAGTCTGGACCAAAGAGGGAGATGCTATCTTAAAATACACTCAAACGCACGCACGCGTGCACACATGCACACACACATGCATACACACAGAGTTTTGGGAATTATCACTGTATAGCTAAGGGATAGATCACTTAACTCAGTTACCCAGCATACCCCAGGGCCTGGGTTCAATCTGCACTACAAACGAAAACCAAACAAAACCTACCCAGATGCTCCCAAAAATTCCTGGTATGTATTTTAAAATCAGTGACCATGATAAATGCTTTAGCAGCTGTAACGGACAAAACACAATTCAGCAAGTAACTGCAGATTTTAAAAGTTGGGGTTTTTTTAAATTTTGCTTTTTGTTTGTTTGTTTTAAGATAAAAATCCCCCTGTGTTGTTCAATCTGGCATCAGACTTGCCATGTTCTTGCCCCTTCCTCTCAGGCGCTGGTTCTTACAAGCATGGACCACCACGCTGTGGCTTAGGGTTTGTTTTATATTGGTTTGTATTTGATGTATATCCAATCAGGGTTCCCCATGTACCTTATGACCGTGAAGGACACCGATTGAATTGGCCCAGACAGTTGAGTCATCAACTGACAGGTGAGTCATCTCGTGCGCCTCCTCCTTATCTAAATGCTAAACTGGTGCAGGTATCTTGTCTGAGTCTTCATCTCCTCACCTGTAAAGTTAAGGCAAGGAGCTACGGGCACCACTCAGGCTCTGGGCTCCATCCTTGGCAGGAAGAAGACCTACAACTTACAGGAAGAGAAAATTGAAAGCCAGGACCTTCTCTTCCTAGCATAGGGGATACTGATTTCTATCTTTTTTTTTTCCATACCAGGAATGAAACTATCAACCTCACACTTGCCAGGCAGGCCCTGTGCCTCTGAGCTATATCCCTTGACCTTAGGATACTGATTTCTAGGTAACAAATAACAATACCAAAACTTCGGTGGCTCACACAAGATTCATTTATTACGTCAAGTTTCTGTGAACCAGAAATTGAGGAGTGGGTTACTGGGTGGTTGCTCGGGGCTCTCCACGGTTTCAGTCAGATGAGTGCAGAGTCACACTCTCCGCAAGGGCAGACTGGGAGAGCTTCCAAGATGGCGCCCTCCAGGCTGTGGGAGGACTCAGCTCCCACCAGGCAGGCTCTGGGTAGGTTCATTGTGTGTCACCATAAAATGGCAGCTAATGCCAGTGTAGATACAAGGCATTTGGTTAAATACTAAATTCACAAGAAGAATATGCTCATGCTTAAAAAAGAAATGCACATAACATTGGTTTTCTATATGAAGGACAACCAGGTGTCTAAAGACAGCAAACATTTAATATTCTTGAGTTCATTGAGTTTCCTTTGTTTAGCTCTTTTTTTTGTTTTGTTTTGTTTTTTTGGTGTTTTTGAGACAGGGTCTTGCTATGCAGTTCAGGCTGGCCTTGAGCTCACTTTGTAGCCCTGGCTGGACTTGACAGAACTCTCAATGATCCTCCTGCCTCAGTCTCCCGAGTGCTAGGATTAGAAATGTGCGCCACCACACCGGGCTTGCTTAGCTTTTAAACAGTGGCACTGTCTGGAGTGTAACTGCGGCTTTGTTTCCGCTCATAATGTACATTTGTACCAGGAATTGTCATCCACATCTCTCTATTCTGCTACAATCTTTATCTTGGTAGCTTGTAAATCTCCATCTTTAGCCTTTAAATAATAAAATTGATAATGTTTAGGTTTTCTGATAGACAGTGCTTTTTGTACCTTTTGGCTGCTTTTAGTGATTCTAAGTAATTTATTATGAGATTGCAGCTGAAGAGCAAGTCATGAGTTAGCTGCTAACAGGTGCTGGGAATGTAAAGGTGAGGAAAGCAAGTCTGTAGGGTTAAGAATGCATCTCACCCAGACATGGTGGCACACGCCTGTAATACCAGCATTCGGGAGGCTGAGGCAGGAGAATCATTGCAAGTTCAAGACCAGCGTGGGCTACAAAGGAAGCCCAAGGCCAGCGTGACCTGCATAGTGAGACCCTGTCTCAAAAAGACAAAAAAGAAAGAACGCAGCTAGGCCGTGGGTTGATGGGGTGGTGAAGGGATCGCTCTGGGAGGAGGCGTGGGGAGGCGCGGACCTGGATCCAAAACCATAGGAAGCAAAGGCATCAGGGTGGGTTTGCTTAGGTCAGAGGAAACTTCAAAGTATTGAGAAAATTCCTATGTACTTCAGAGATCAGTCCAAAGTCAAGCTAGATTATCCTTCCAGAAATATGATCACAGGCACAGAATTATCTAATATGTCATGTGTTTAAGTTTCACAGGTCCTTCCTGTATTGTTCCATGATTACTTCTCGCATGTTTTTATATCGCTTATCGCTCACATTTTTGTGACTTATCTCTACTATCTCCTGAAATCGTGCAAATCACACAACAAAGTCGAAGCACAAGTAACCTAGTCATTAAGCTGTGGAGTATGGCGAATACATTCAACATTTAAGGCAAAGATAGATTGATGATTGGTGGATGGATGGATGGATAGATAGATAGATGGTAGATAGATGAATCTTAGTGCTGGTAGTGCAGGTGTAGCTCAGTGGTGCTGAGAAGTGGCATCTTTCTCAGCAGTTTTTGAAAAGTTGCACAGCTGGCTGGAGGTGTGGCTTAGGGTAATAACGCTTGCCCAACATCCTTTAGGTGCTGGATTCATTCCCCAATACCACAAAGGCAGAAAATGTACATTGCCCTCACATGAACAGCCAGTGCATTCCCAGCCCCTTTTCACGCCCCAGGAGACCAGAGGGGGACCGGAAGAGACGAGAAAGAGGCTGCTTTATTCTCATAACGACTGGGAAGGGCTACTTCCTGGTATGCGGGGGTGATGGACATGGACGGGACACATAGGGTTTTCATCCCATTTCTGCCCTGATGCTTCCTCACCGGCACGGGTAAAGCCGGCGAGTATCTTAGCTTGCCAGTGGCCCCTTGTGGCCGGTTTCTTTCTCCAAGTCTCATTTCGATTTCTTCCTCAAGGCCACTCGGACTTTCATGCGGCGCAGGACTGGTTTTGGGTTAGAGCGTGGGGGCAGGAGAGCGGTTCGTCCGTCCCTGCCTCAAATACACTCTTTCTCCCTCCTGGAGTGGGCCCATCCCCACCCCATGCCAGCTGAACACACAGAATTCAGTAGAGGATTGCAAGGCCCAGCTTCCCCATGCATTTGGGGGTGTGTGGTGTGTCTACATCTGTGTCTGTGTCTTTGGGTGTTACGGTGGTCAAATGTTAGGGTTGTTACTACAGCAACAAATCATCCTGCCTGGGTGGTGGTCCACCCCCTTAATCCTAGCACTTGGGAAGCAAGAGGATTTTTGGGAATTCCAGGCCAGCCTAGTCTACATAATGAGTTCAAGGCCAACATAACTACACAGTGAGATTTGAGTCAAGAAACAAAACAAAACAAAACAGAAAAACCCTACGAAACAAAACAAAAACACACAATGTAAAATTCAATAAATTCTGACAAATAAATCGTGTAGTGGAGGCTGAGGCAGGAGGGTTATTGCAAGTTTGAGACTAGCCTGGGTTACTAAGTGAGCTCAAGGCCAGCCTGAACTGTATAGCGAGACCCTGTCTCAGAAAGACCAAAAAAAAGAAAAAAAACAACGTAGTGAGCCAGGCGAGCAGCTTAGTGACAGAGCAACTGCCTACCAGGCATGAGGCACTGGGCCCCATTCCCAACACCACAAAACAAACACACCCTGTTAGGTTCTGATGCAAATCTGTAGGTTGCCCTTTGTCTCCCTCTAGCTGTGTCTTAGTTTGGCTCCATGTAATTATTTGTCCAGAAGGGGGAGGAAGTCCCTAGGCCTAGAGGACAAACCCTGCATGGCTGCCAAGGGAGTTCATCAGCTGGGCCCCAAGAGCCCCACACAATGACACACAGCTCCCTGTGTGAGCAAGACAAGACGAGAGGAGTGGCTGTGAGTCTGGGACTAATCTCTGAAGATGGCACGTGTCCATCTTGGTGTCTCTCAGACCCCGGGCTGTGGGGGGAGGCAGCTGCCCCGCTGTGGCAGCCCCGGGGAGACACCCACCTGGCCGGGGTGACACCTTCCGTCCCCGCTACCCACCTCCCTGGCCTGTGAGCAAACAGCCTGGGAGTGTAGTCCCTGGCCTCGGTCGGGCTTCCAGGTGACCTGGCACTGGCTGACAACCCAATATCACCTCAGGGGAGACCCCAGGTCAGACACGCGCACGCACGCATGCTCGCGCACACGGACACACACACACACCCTCGTGCTCAGAACTCCTGACCCACAGAAACTATGGTGATAAATATTTATTGTTGTTTGAAGGTATAAAGTTTTAGGGTAACTTGGGACAGGACAGGAAAAAATACAGTATATGATGCTTGTGAACATTTCTAGATTCTTCTTTTCATTTAAGACCTGGGGACCGAGCACAGAGCATCGCACATGCTGGAAAGCACTCTGCCTCTAGTCCGCACCCTCTTCCCGATTTCCGGATTCGGAGTGGCACTCATGCCCGGCGAGGCACATGCACCGTTCTTGAAACAGTGCACACCCGGGAATCATTGTGCTCAACCCCAGGTCACAAAAGGGCACAACCCTATAGCCGAAAGGATAGGGGGTGGAATTGCTTGGTAATGGCAATTTTGAAGAATAAGTTGGAAAAATGCAAGCTGTTTTTGACGTCTTCTTGAAATCTTTAAGCAGGGTGGTAGACTCTGGAATAAAAAAGGGTTCCATATTACCCTTAGGGCAAATATTGTAATGGTATCGTTATTAGAGTGAACATTTTTAAAAGTCATTTTGTTTTGTTTTGTTTTGTCTTTTTAAGACAGGGTCTCGCTATGCAGTTCAGGATGGCCTTGAGCTCAATTTGCATCCTAGGCTGGTCTCGAACTTGCAATGATCCTCCTGCCTCAGCCTCCCAAGTGCTGGGATTACAGGTGTGCGCCACCGTGGCTGGCCTGTCCTATTCTTTTTTTCCATATGTTTCCCACCAAAAAAATTGTTTTCAAATTTTCTTTTCTCTTTTTGTTTTTTTGGGAGGAGGGCATTGGGGGGTTGAGGGGAGTTGAGACAGGGTCTCTCGTAGTCTAGGCTGGTCATAAATTTGCTATGTAGCCCAGGCTGGCCTCAAACTCATGATCCTCCTGCCTCAGCTTCAGTGCTGGGATCATAGCATGTGCCACTGTGGCCTCTTATGTATTCTTAATGTGAGCCAAGTAGTTGAACAACTAAATCTCTGTGAAAATACAGTCAGAGCACATGCGCTGAATTCCCAGGAAAGAAGTTTGGAGCAGGAAGCTTCTTTCAGCACCAGCGTCTGTGTCCCTGAAGCCACTTACTAGAAGGATGCTGCTGAGCTCCAGTGCGTACAGCGTGGTCCAGATGGGCGGGAACCGCGGCCAGCCTGCCTCCTGCCCGGGCAGGTAGTTGACGAAATTCCTCCAGCAGAGGCCGTAGTCTAAAGAAGCACAGATCCTGGCTCATTCATCAAATACAGCGCTAAGTACACAAGGAGAGCTCCAGCTTAAATGTCCGCTGTTAAAAGTCAAGGATACTGGGATGTAGCTCGTCACAAGAATAGGTGTGAGGCCCTGAGTGCAAGCTCTAGGACCAGAATATACAAAACAGAATGTACAGGCCGGCGTGCAGAGGGGACACAGATGTATTTACACACACACTGTCTGTAAAGGCTCCGGCCTGCTCACTGTTAGAGATGGGCTACAGCCCCGGAAAGGACACAGCAGGTCACTCAGGGAACAGAGACAGCTGAGAGGCTACGGAGGCAGCTCAGGAACAGAGCCCATTGCCGACGCCCTCCTAGCCCTTCGAGTCTGCCCTGCTCCTTCCTCGGATCAGCTTGGGCTTTTCACTGCTCAGACTCCAGCCAGGGACAACCAGCTCCGTGTACACAGGGAGCCATCACCACCAGCTCCCGGACACACACCCTCTCCGAGCTCGCCCCTTACCTGAGTCACTCATGACCTGCACACGCACACCGCTGGCCACCAGGTCCCTGAGTCCTTGCCGGTTTTGCTCTTCTGTGTGCCAGAAAAGCCGTGCGACATAAATCACCAGACTCACATTTGGGTGCTGACTCACAAACTCCCTGACTGCCCTGGCGCACTCCCAGCAGGGGCTCCAGGACAGGAACCAGGTGATAGAGCAGCAGACGGTGGGGCGCAGACTTCTCTCTGAAGCGAACTTTTCTATAAAGTTCATCTCCACATGACTGGTGGTGTTCAGGCCGGACATCCGCCAGGTCCTGGGGCTCACGCCCCACCGCACCTCAGAGAGCAAGCAGGCCTCTTTCCGCAGCTGGCAGGGGTCAAAAGAGGCTTCGAATTGCCAGGGCTCAATTCTCCTCCTGAAATGCAAAAGGCACCGTGCCGTCACACAGTCTTGGCGGGGTCCCAGGACATCGGGGCACACACCCCTTTTCTGTCGGGCAGCATGAAGCACAGTGGCTCAGGATCTGCTCCTGGGCTGTCAGAGTCAGCACAGAGGACAGTCACATCCTCAGAGTTGCTCTCTCCAAGCGGGGGAAAGGGCTTCTTCCCCCCGCTGAGGACAGCGCCCCAATGCCACTGAGTGTCAGGCCTGAAGGTGAGCATGTGAGTGCCCCCTTGTCTCCCCTTCAAGAATCTTATATACACTAATCTTTCTGCTTCCCACTTAGAGGTGTCTATTCCTCAGTGGCCTCTAATCAGATTTAGTAAGTGCTGAAGTCTTGAAGAATCTTCTTGCCACTAAGATTAAGTAGACAGGTCTGAAAGGAGGGATTTAAACCAGAGGTGGTGGCGTAGGATAGTGATCCTGGCTACTTGGTATGCTGAGGCAGGAAGGTCTAGAGGTTAAGGCCAACAGAGCAAGAGCCTATCTCAAAACAATAGAGAGAGGGTGAGAGACAGAGAGGAGGGGGAGGGGGAGGGGGAAGGGGAGGGGCAGGGAGGGAGAGGGAGCCTCAGCTCGGGAAGTGCGGGACTGGGCTGAGCACTGCTTTGCAAGCACAGTTAGGTCATCGGCTATCACACCCACTTGTTCGCACCAGCCCTGAGGTGCCACAGCCAGCCATTCCGCAGGTCAGCCCTCCTCTCCCTCCCCGTGAGGGGAAGTACTTCCTGGCCCGATCTGCTGGTTAGAAAGAGTCTGGCAAATAGGCAGATGATATGGACAAGAAGGTCGGGGAGAAGGGACAGCCCCCCCAGGCTTCTCACTACGGGCTCCAAGAGCCATGATTGAACAGGGGGAGAAGAGGGGCCAATCGGCAGCGGGGGAGCAAGCTGAAGGGTAACCAAGCAGACGCCAAAGGGTACAGCAGGAAAGGCAGAAAAACGATAATCAGGAAGGTAAGCTGCCAAAGGTCAAAGAAAGCCTGGGAGCCGAGTAAGAGGCGAGGAGCCGCTGCGGTCCTGTCTAGTCCTGTGCGTCCGTGTTCCTCCACCACTCCTGGTTCTTGTGGAGGGAAATGGCCCCGGGCTACTATTCCTTACCTCAGAGTGGCATCTCCAGCAGAAGGACCTGTTGACCAACAGATGACTACGTCAAAGAACGTCCAAGCACAAACTCAGCCGCTCAGAAGCAGCGCTCGAGTCCTTAACCTGCACGTCATGTCCAAAAACGGACTTAGAAGAGTCTCTCTTGGACTTGTTGCATGGGAACCTCTTAAACCAGAGAAAAGCAAAATGTTTTAGAGTCCACTGAGATCTGTTTTCCCAGGTACTTTGTTTTTCTTTAATCTTTTTGAGACAGGGACTCGCTATGCAGTTCAGGCTGAGCTTGAGCTCACTTTGTGGCCTAGGCTGGTCTCGATCTCGCAGTAATCCTCCTGCCTCAGCCTCCCGAGTGCTGGGATTACAGGTGTGCGCCACCACGCCCGGCCAGCCTCTCTCTTTTAAAGATTTACTTTCACCTTAGGATAGAGCCCAAAAGCAGTGACATCTTTATTTATTATTCCACAACCCCTTTAACCATTAAACTATTTTCATCCGTTAATCCCAGATTAACAACACTCAAGGGAAACTAGACAGGTATTCCCAAAGAAAGAGTGTGACGGACAGCTTAGTCAGTGAGCATGTGAGCCAGGCAACAGGCAGCCTGAGTACAGCTGGCTCTGTACTGCACTGCCGGTTCTCAAGCGGAGTATGCTAAACTGGCTGCCAGCGTCTCCCTACTTCCAGGCCAGAGTTCAAGAAACTTAGAACCACACATTAACTGGTTCCTTTGAACTTGGTTTCCCTTCACATCAGCCAGCTGAGCAGTTACTGTAATTTTCTTTAGACCTTAAACCCACAGAGCCACCTGTTTAAAACAAGTCCCCACACTCTGCTCATCTACACATAAGGCCAAAGCAAAGCAAGTACACTGAAAAAATAATCCCACTTCTAGGTACCTTCCTGGTGAGAGTCCGCCAAAGGCTATTTTTGTTACTATTTCCAACAGGCACTCCCCAACTTCCTGCACTTGTCCATGATTCCATTCTTCAATCCTGTGAGGCAATGAACTTGAATTTGTACAAAATTAGCAGTTTCAGTAAGACCTAAGACATGATAGCCTGTAGTTGGTGCACACTTATAATTCCAGCACTCAGGAGACTGAGGCAGGAGGATTGCTGTGAGTTTGAAGCCAGCTTGGGCTACATAGTACTTCAAGGCCAGTCTGAACTAGATTGTGAGACCCTGTCTCAAAAAAGAAAAAAGGAAAAGAAAGAAAGAAACAAAGAAACAAAGAGGTAACTCTACTATAAACGTATGTCTAATGTGATAGAATCCTCTTCACTGTACCAAATGGTCTCATCATAAAAGAACAAACAAGCCGGTCATGGTGGTGCACATCCGTAATCCCAGCCCTCAGGAGGCTGAGGCAGGAGGGTTGCTGAGAGTTCGAGACCAGCCTGGGCTACAAAATGAGCTCAAGGCCAGCCTGAACTGCATAGGGAGACCCTGTCTCAAAGTGACAAAAACAAACCAAAAAAAAATATATATATATACAATTACACGATTAATCTTACAAAGCCAGTAACTCAAAATGTTATACTTCAGGGAGTTAAATAATGAAATATACAGCTGAAAGAAATTAATACAGTGTACCTGTACTGAACTTCACATAGAAACTGAGAATAAATAGACAGTGGTGCTGCGTGCCTGTGGCCCTGGCACCAGGCAGGCGGAGGTGAGCGGATCAGGAGTTCAAGGCCAGCCTGGGCTACACCACGTGAGACCGTGTCTCAAGCAAACAAACAAACAAAACAGCGAAATAAGTAGAGAAATAATCTGGAGGAAAATTGGCTGACGTTAAATAACAACGGGCCGAAGGTGTAACTCAGCGGTAGAGCACTTGCCTGGCACTGAAAACACACACACACACACACACACACACACACACACACACACACACATGAGTTCTATTACAGAGAGTTGCTCACTAGTTGTCTGGAAGTTTACGTGTGTCCGAGGGGATGGAAGAAAAGGGCCAAGAGTCCAGGGCTCAGTCAGCATGGCCAACCTCTCTTTTTCAAGGAAGCAGAGGTACATAGAGTTTGAGAGGACACAAGATGCGCCCGCCGGACACCTGTTGTCAGCGGCTCGGACAGGAACAGAAAAGCCGCGCCTGCTCTGAGAGCAAAGCGGCCGTAGGCGGGCCCCAGGAAGAGGCTTTGCCCCACCTGTCCCAGCCTGACCTTAACTCTCAGGGGTCTGAGGAGCCAAGGAGATCCAGAAGTTCTTGGAGACGCTTCCTGTATAGCAGGACGTGCTGTGTGCAAGATCGTGTAACAAGCCTTTGTGCGTCTGCACTGGGCGCTGGGGGTGAGGGTCAGGATGCAGCTGTGCGTGGCACCGTCTCCTGTCAGCGCTGGGGGCTCTGCCTGGGAAGGACACCGCGGGGAAGACAGAAAGGGAAGGAGGGAGGGAGGGGAAGGAGAGAAGGAGGGGGAAGATGGAAGCAAGGGAGATGCAAGGAAGGCAGGAAAGGAGGAAGGAAGGAAGGGATGGGCTAGATTTCCAGGACATAAAGCAGAATCAGGAATCACTATTCTGAAGAATGAACCGGTCAGTGGTCAAAGACGGGCCGGAGCCAGGAGTGGTGGTGCGTGCCTGTAACCCGTCACTCAGGACACTGAGGAGGGTGACCTTGGGTTTAAGGTCAGCCAGGAACTACATGGTGAGACCCTGTCTTTAAAGAGAGCGAGAGCTCCAGGTATGGTGGCATGCACCATAATCCCAGCACTCGAGAGGCTGAGGCAGGAGGATCATCGCAAGTCCAAGGTCAGCCTGAACTAATAGTGAGACCCTCGACAGAGAGACAGAAAGAGGACAGGCTGGGCACACGGCTCAGGAAAGGGTAGAGTGCTTGCCTAGTGTGCTTAAAGCCCTGGTTTCATTTCTAGTACTGCAAATAAGAGAGAGACAGAGACAGACAGAGAGAGAGACAAAGAGAGACAGAGGGAGAGGGGAGAGGAGAGAAAACACCCCACACACCTTTACAACGAAGTCTAAGAAAGATAGCCACACACAGCCATGCATTTGGTCTTTCCCCCGACATCCCACTTAAAAGCAAATTTTAGCCCGGGCTGTAGCTCAGTGGCACAGCTTCTGCCTGGTAAGCACAAGGTCCTAAGTTTAATTCCCAGTATCAAAAAAAAGGCAAATTGTGACAGAGGGCGAAGCTGTGGAGAGAAACATTGCGGCTCCACCCTAGCCTGCATCCTGTGACTGCTGTGACTCCTGTCCCCCCACGGCCACAGGCGACTGCTCTACACGCGCCCAGCACAGCCCATCCAGCACCAGGGGACCGTGTCTACAGCGCTCCTCCAGCCTTGTCTGTGAAGCTCAGGAAGGCTGGGATTTCTCTTTAGTAAAAAGATAAACCTCCATGTCTTTTGTCTTGGCGTTATTAAGGATTGAACTCAAGGCCTTCACGCAGAGCCACAGGCTCAGTCCTTGTTGGTGCTGCTACTGCTGCTTTTTGGGTTTTGTTGTTGTTTTGTTTTGTTTTTATTTTTATTTTCTGTCTATTTGAGACAGGGTCTCACTACGCAGTTCAGGCTGGCCTTGAGCTCACTTTGTAGCCCAGGATGGCCTCAAACTCGCAACACTTCTCCTGCCTGAGCCTCCTGAGTGCTGGGATTACAGGCGTGTGCCACCACACCCGGCTTGTTTTTTAGAGAAGATCCCACTAAGTCACTAATTTGTCCAGGCTGGGTGCAAATTTATGGTCCTCCTGTCTCAGCCTCTTGTAGATTCGGGACTGCAGGCCCTGCAACCACACTTGACTCCTGGAGGCTTTTGCCAATCTGAGTTCTATACTTCCTTTACGATCCATCTCCAATCCCACCTCATCTGAAATCACTTCATTCCCCAGGCAGAAGTCCACTCCCTCTCCAGACAGTCTTCTAGCACTAATGAACTGTGAACTAACACATTAACCATTACAAACCCACCAGGCAGTTCACAAAGCCGCCTTGTGCTATCACTTCTACCTTAAAAGATTGTTTTGTTGTGTTTTTATTTAATTTTTTATGATGAAACCAACACTGATCTAGTATCATTTGATCAAAATCACATGACAATGTAACCATTTGATCAACTCAGTAATACAGTTTGTTTAAGAATAATAGAGCCTTGACAGGGGTGGTGGCCCACGCCTATAATCCCAGCACTCAGGAGGCTGAGGCAGGAGGATCCTTGTGAGTTCGAGACCAGCCTGGGCTACAAAGTGAGCTCAAAGCCAGCCTGAACTGCCTAGCGAGACCCTGTCTCAAAAAGACAAAAAAAAAAAAAAAAGAATAATATTAATATATTAATCTTAACATGTTAGGCAAAGTTGGAAAACATCCGAGGACACAGAGGAAACAGCTCACACACACAGTTTTTGCAGTGTACAGTGGGCAGTGGTGCCAACCTGCAGACCCAGCCAGCCAGGAGGCCGGGCAGAAGGAAAGCTCAGGGCCCGGCCCGGCCTGGGGACCCCCTACCTTTCCCAGAAGTCATGCTGCTCTCTCTGCCGTCTTCTTGTGTAGCGCTGCTCTCCAGGCGCTCCTGCCAGCAAGGCACCTGGACTTTGCCTCCTTGGGTGAGCCCTCTGCCACCTGCGGGGACACAGGATGACTGATTGCTGTGCTCAGGCTGCCCCTGGTGTCTGGGTCACACGCCCAGGGAGTGGGCTGGGAGGGAAGCTTGCGTGGGGGTGGGTGTCCACGGCAATGAGAAAGCGGAAGATGCAAACCACGTCAAGTCTCCAAGTTCTTTGGTCACATCTGATCTTTGCAACATCTCTCTTTCCTGTAAATTAACTTAAAACTGACTTGTCATTCTTTACTGGAGAGAAGAGACAGCGCACAAAGGTAGGAGAGGAGGGGCCTGTTTCTCTAACCTGCCAGGTTGCGAATTACCCGGGGAGAACCCTGGGCCTCACCCACTCCCCACGCCCGGTGCCCATCAGTGGACATGGGAGGGGCTGTGGCCCCAGAGCCCCGGCCTCCGCCTTGAGTCAGGCGGCCACCCCGCATTCTTTGTTCTCACAAGGCCACGCCCGCCTGCTCACTTCCGCATTGCTGCAGCCTCCCATCTCTTGAACCCCATGTCAGGTTCAAGTCCTGAATTCCTCTGCGGCCCAGCACCCACTCCCAGAGGTGAGCTCACTCCCGACCCAAGTCTTCCTCTAGGGTTTCAAGCGTGGGGCCCTGGACTTTGATCATGAGGCCTCATGAACCCTAAACCTGAGCCTTAAACACAGATTTTATTTAGTCCTGGAGGCCAAGCTGGAGCCTCCACAAGACAGAACAGTTGTGTCCACAGTGACAGCATTTTGAAGAAAGAGCAGAAGCCAAGTGGCACACACCTGCAGTCCCAGCCGTTCTAGAGGCTGAGACAGGAGGACGACAAGTTTGAGGTTAAACTGCTTCCAAATGAAAAGCACCGGAAATGTAGCTCAGCACTGGAATTCTTGCCTAGTTGTATGAGGCCCTGAGTTCAATTACCAGTACCAGAAAAAAGAAAAAAAGACATCCGTGTCCAATCTCTGGAATCTACAAGGATGCCACCTCCTGTGGTGTGAGGCCTTTGCAGATGTGGTTATCGTGGGGATCTTAGGAGCTGTGGAGACGGTAGCAGGGATCTGAGTAATAAGGTGATGGACCCAGACAGAGACCAGGAGTCAGGGAGTTCGACGGCTCTAGAAGCGGGACGGTGAGGATGCGGGTTCTCCCCGAGAACCTCCAGGAGGCAGGCTGCTGACACCATGATTTGATGAAGCGGTTCGTGCTCTGACCTCAGAACTGGGAGCTAATCAGCCTTGGTTTATGTCCTGAAGTCTGCAGTGGTTTACCACAGTGGAAATAGGAGAGTCACAGTGAGACGCACTCACAGGATGCACCTAGGCGGTAGCTTCATGATTTGGTTTTGTTTTCCATGAATGCTGTTGACCACTTCATCCGTCTTTTATCTAAGTAAATTTGCAGATGCACACAAGCCAGCAAGCCATGCTGGAGGAGCGGTGCCCCTTCCGGGGGAGCAAGCCGACCCAGGCAGAGTGAGCAGCATCCTCCTCTCGGGAGCAAGCTGGCTCCACATTTTGCTTCCTGTTGGCGTGGTCAGCAGAGGTGAGTCCAAGCTTGTCGACTTAAACTTGGATGAGGAATGTGCTGGAGGAGAAAAGGGAGCAACCAGTGCTCACACCTGTGAACATGAAGTCCAGAAGCCTGCTTGAAAGCCCACCCTGTGAGACCAGAGGGCGGACGGCGCTCCCTATCCAGCAATGGGCGCAAGGACACGGTGTGGCTTGGACGGTAACCAGTCCAGGGTGCACAGACAGAGGGGCCTCTGTGCAGGGAGGGCACCCGAGAAACCCATAGGCCCTAAAGGCAGGCATAGAAAATCACAGCTGACTGCATCCCAAGATTGCAAAGAAATCACTCTTTCAACAACAGGGGGATTTTCTTCTTTGCCTTGATCTTTTTGATCTTTCTATTTGTATTATTTTTATCTTTCTTTTAGCAGGATTTGGGCGGATTTGTGCCTCCTCTTTCCCCTTTTAGTTTCTTTTACCACCTTTTCTATTTTCCCTTTCAACTTTTTTCTCTTTCTTCTTACCTTTCTTTTATCTCCTGTTTATGCTCGCTGTTTATCTTTTTTCTTCTCCTTCTTTTTTTTTTTTTTTTGTCTTTTTGCCTTTTTGAGCCAGGGTCTCACTATGCAGTTCAGGTTAGTCTTGAGCTCACTTCATAGCCCAGGCTGGCCTACAACACACAATGCTCCTCCTGCCTCAGCCTCCCGAGTGCTGGAATTACAGGCGTGCACCACCACTCCCTGCTCTTTCTTCTTTTTCTTATTAAGTCTTCACTGTGACTGCCCTCTCCCATGATTAATTTCCTTTTACTCCTCAGTAGAAGCCCCTGTCTCACCCTTCTCTCTTTCTTCTCATGATCCATTGACTACCTTTTCAAACTTTGCCCTTCCCAATCGCTGTATCCCCACTTCTACATGCACTAGTGTGACTGCCCAGCTTTATGAATTTCTGGATAGCTCGTTTACTTTATGTTGTTGGTTTTGAATACAGCCCTACTGTTAGTAGGTAGAGGGAAAGCTGTTCCGTTTAGTAAACACTTGATGGAGGTCAGTAGTACTTCCATATTTGGTTTGTCTTAGCATTCCTGACACCCATAGACCTCTTTGGAGTAGTTAAGGGGGTTACTTTATTGGTCTTTTAGGGCTTCTCAATATTAAGTCTGCATTTGATTCTAGAGTTGGTGGAGAATTTATTACTACAGCTAACGTGACATAGCTGTTGCTCTTAATCAGTTCTCCTGGGGTGCCAATACCTGGATAATCTTGGGGTCATTAACAAGGCTACAGCCCATTCCAGAGAAGACTGGGTACTGGGCCAAAGAGGCGGCAGCCTCTCAAGTGGACAGAAGTAGGTGAATCCTGAGACGGAGCCGAAGGAGTTAGCATCCTCAGAGGACACGGCTGAACAGTAGACATTAACTAATGAAGTCCCTGTACCAGAAACAAAGTTTTCCACTTACATCAATCTGCAAGTCTTAGTACACACTCACTAAACACACAGAAACAAACAAATAGAAGCGTGCAAAGACAAACCAACAAAATGCATCCAGAAACTCTGAACTCCCTCAAAGCTGATCCACGCAGCACTGAAGAAGAGGAAACCACAAAGCTGCACACCACAATTATTAAAACATATCAGAGAGATAGCAAGTTACTAAGGCATCAGCAAAGCTCACAGCAGAAGATATAAATAGTAAGATGTTAGGCCAAACAAACAAATCTCCAAGTGTGGAGAATATATTAATGAAAACTAAAACAGCAAAACAAAATAATGCAAACATGCACAACCAGCATAAAAAGAATTAAAGTCCATAAAAAGGCTCCAAGCAAAAATTCAAGAGATTAAAAATTCTCTCAAGCCAGGTGTAGTGGTGCAAACCTGTAATGCCAACACTCAAGAAGCTGAGGCAGGGCTGGGGATATAGCTCAGTGGAATAAGCGCTTGCCTAGCAAGTGCAATAGTCCTGAGTTCGATCCCCAGTACCGGAAAAAAAAAAAAAAAAAAAAAAAAACAAAGAAGCTGAGGCAGGAGGATCACTGTGAGTTTAAGGATATCCTACGCTCCGTAATGAATTCAAACCCAGCCTAGACTACATAGTGAGACCCTGTCTCTCTCAAAAAAAAAAAAAATTCTATTAAAGGTATGGGCAGTAGAGCCAGGGATGTAGCTCAGCAGCACAGCACCTGCCTGGCAAGAGCAAGGTCCTGAGTTTGATTCCCAGTACCAAAAACAAAAACAAAGAAGAAGCATGGGCAGCAGAAGTTACTAATATGAGGAGAAAGTATCAGATCTAGAAAACAGGGCTGTTTTCAATGACCAATTAGTGAGACGCACCTTAAAAACAAGAAGTGAAAAATGGGTCCAACAGCTACTAAATTATGCAAAGAAGACTAATCTTAACTGGAATTATTTAAAAATCAGAAGAGAGCACAAGTAGATTAAAAAATTCATTTGGTGGGATAATGACAGAAAACTTCCAGAACAGGGAAAAGAGTTTGATGTACAGATAAATGAGACATATACAACCCCAAATAGGTTTGGTCAGAAAAGAACTTCTTGCCGGGTATGATGGCACGGGCCTGTAATCCCAGCACTCGGGAGGCTGAGGCAGGAGGATCCTTGTGAGTTCGAAACCAGCCTGGGCTACAAAGTGAGCTCAAGGCCAGCCTGAACTGCATAGCAAGACCCTGTCTCAAAAAGACAAAAAAAAAAAAAAAAAAAAAAAGAGGGCTGGGAATATAGCTCAGCAGCATAAGCGCTTGCCTGGCAAGCCTGAGGTCATGAGTTTGAGTTCCAGTACCAAAAAAAAAAAAAAAAAAGAACTTCTGCACAATGAACCATACTCAAAATCCCAGAAATCCAACACAAGAACAGAATCTTAAAAGCAATAAGAGAAAAAATAAATAATTGAGATATTTGTAAAAAACTGGATGTACCTTGAAAACATAATTGCGGCGGGTTCGTGAACAAATACAGCTCCCAAAGAACCAATTAGAATTTGAGGTAGCACTTTTATTGGCTGAGCTCAGCAGCCCCGGCTTCAGAGTTGAGCTGAGACCCCGAGCTTGATTTACAGAATGCTTATACAGATGCCCTGTTTGGCAAGTCATTGTTCACCTCAGGGATTGTTAGGTGCCTTTTGAAATGGGTCAACTGTTTTTTAAGGAACATTTCCTCGTTCTGATTTTGTTTGTTCTGACTAACTGTCCTTACATGGTTGCCCCGGGCAGCAGGGGTGAGTGTTAGGTCAAACATGGAGTCTGTATAGGAAAGGCTACAGCTTCGGGCCACAACATTCCCCACTGGTTTTTGATGTTGGAGTCAAATCACTGACTCCTCAGTTAGATCCTCAGTGGGGAGGTTTTCATATCCAGTTCAAAGAATCATGAGCTTGACTGATTGAATCCTCCCTTGGGTATATTTTAGCAGGCAATTTTTAATGCGTGGACCAACCATAACTGCTATCAGCAATAGCGCCAGTGGCCCTGCCAAGGCTGTCATAAGGGTTGTTAGCCAGGGGCAGGCTGAAAACAGTTTGCAACCAGTTCTGCCCTTGTTTTTTTGTTTATCTCTATCTTGTAGCCTCTTTTTTAGTTGACCTAAACTTTCTCGGATTACTCCGGAATGGTTGGTATAGAAACAACAGGTTTCTCCTAGGGCTAAACATAATCCCCCTTGTTTCAGGAAAAGTAGGTCTAAACCTCTTCTATTTTGTAAAACCGTCTTGGCCAGTGACCCGAGAGACTCCTCTAGTTTGTTGACTGACTGTTCTAGGGTGGCTAAATCTTGGTCTACCTGTTGACTCAGTTTTTTATAACCTTGTTCTGCTGAAACCAGAGCTGCAGCCCTGAGGGCAGCGGAGCCCGCTACACCTACTCCCAGCAAAGCAGGGACAAGGACAGGAAGGCTTCGTTCAGCCCTCATTGAGTTGGCCAGTTCCAAGTGTTGTCTTCTTCTGTCACCAGAAAAATTGAACGCGGGGGAAAATGTGACTTAGGACACATAACTCTGGGGGCCCCTTTACAGCATTTTGATAGAATACACATGGCGTTATGCCAGTGGTACAAGCACACCAGGTCCCACGAGGGGCCTCTAAGTGTAGGCCAGGAGAGTAAGTTTGGTTTACAATATCAATTACATAGGTGCAGATGTTGGTATAGGGAGATTTGGACAAATCATAAGTTTTGGTCTTAATATAAGTACCTTTTCCTTGTAAATCACCGAGGGTCAGAATGGGCTTTTGTTCCCACCAACAAGATGAACTGGCTGATACTGTCGATTTGTTGGCTATGTTAGTTTGTTGATTGCCTACAGATACATTAGCTGCTATACCTATATGGTAAGGGAGTGTGGAGTCTAGGTATAACCAGCAGTCATTGGTCATGTTAGGATTTGTCCTATTGAGATAAGTGAACGTAATGTCTAGAGGCCTCAGGAGAGAAGAGATAGGCCTCGTGGGGACAAGGACAGGCTGTTTAGCAGAGGCTAGTGTGGTCATCCATTTTTTTGTGGGAGGCGCAGTAAGCCTAGGGTGATTAATCTCCTGGAGTGGCCCAATGCAGAGTATGATCTCGGGCCTTTTCCTACTCTATTTTGTATAGGGAGCCAAACCCCGGGGCTGTAACCTGAGACATACAGCCTTATTCCCCAGATTTTCCTCCCCTCCAACTAGGATATGGGGGCTGCAGGTATTCAATAAGCAAGGGGTTGCAAGTACCTACGCTACAAGCACTACCTTGGTGGAGGCGGGTAATCTTGAGGAATGTATCAGTATGTTTCCAAGGGGCAGTGGACTCACAGCCCCAGTAAAAGTCCTGATGACCTTGACAGCTTGGGTCCTGTGAACCTTCAGGGCAGGCATATAATTGGACAGCTCTAAGGGAGCGTTCTAATGATTCCGTGCCACAGCCATATCCCTTATATACTGCAGTGGCCAGATAGACTTGATCAGCTCCTGCGGCCCGGGGATTGCCCCACAGTGCCCCCAAGAGGTCACAGGGATCCATTCTTAGCTCCAGGTGACCTGTGCTTTCGTTTGTCACAAGTCTAGGCTCATCAAGGGTACTGGTGGCCCACCAAGTCAAGGTAAAAGGGGAATGTCTAGCGGCAACAATGATACAGAAGCTAAAGCAAAAACAATTAACCAGATAGTAAGCGAAGATCTTGGCTAACATTTTGTGAGTTTGACCTTCAAGAGATCAGAAGTCTTTTTAATAGTCCACTTAGCTGTGTCTTCTGGTTCTGCAGGAACAGTCTTAATGTGAGAATGGTGAATCCAGTGGCTCTTGCTGGCAACTTTGACGGCTGTTGGTGTGCTCAAAATGACAGTAAAAGGTCTACCCAGGGGGCTTTGAGGGAGGAGCGTTGTCTTTTCTTGATGAGAACTAGGTCTCCAGATTAAGCCGCCAAGGGGACACTGGGCTTTTCAGGAACCGCTTGATGTTCTCGGAACAGACGATGAGTGGACTGGAGGAAAGGCTGAAGGGCCTGTGGGGACTTAATAAGTTCTCCATTGGTGATAGCTGTCAGCTTATCATCACGGAGAGGAGGAACCAGGGGAGGGGGTCACCCATACATGGCCTCAAAGGGAGCGATTCCCAGGATTAAGGGGGTACATCCCGCACGCAGAAAGGGAAAAGGAAGGAGATTCACCCAGTTTTCGCCAGGCTCTAAAGCCATTTTAGCAATAGTTTTCTTTATAGTTCTGATCATTTTTTCTACTTGTCCTGAGCTTTAAGGTCGGTAGGCACAATGTAATTTCCAATTAATCTCCAAGGCTGTAGCTAGATTTTGGGTCACCTGGGCTATGAAAGCCGGGCCATTGTTAGACCCCAGAGATAAGGGCAGGCCGAATCTGGGCACTATCTCGTATAGAAGCTTTTTGGCCACAATGATAGCAGACTCTGTCTGGGTAGGAAAAGCTTCTGTCCAGCCATAAAGGTGTCTATGAAAACCAGAAGGTATTTGTATCCTCCTTTTCCTAGCCCCATCTCAGTAAAGTCCAGTTTCCAGTGTTCTCTGGGGTACAGTCCTCGTTGTTGGACCCATGAATTTTGGGGTGTCTGCTTGGGGTTAATTCGGATGCATTGTGGGCATTTGAGACTAGAAGCCTTTGTCCACTGTGATAGTTTGGGAATCAAATATTGTTCCCGAAAAAGCTCTGCCGGTTTGGTGCCTCCCAACTGCATGGCTCTGTGAGTCTCTTGGACGAGGTGAGGTCCAAGTGCTTCTGGGATAAGAATCCTCTTATCCGGGAGCATGAGCCAGTTTTCTGGAGGGGAAGGTTTTGCCTTTAACTGTTGCGCTGGCCTCCAGTCTGAATCTGAGTATGACAGCTTAGGCAAGAGCTGAGGAGGAAGCACGGGGAGGAGCTTTTCTGTCATTGGCCCCACTGGTTTCAGCGCGATAGCTCTTGCTGTTTGGTTGGCAAAGGATGATCACCACCTTTTGGGGGAGCCAGACAGCAGCTAGGAGATCTAAGATCTCAGGAGCATTTTTAATTTTATTTCCCCCTGTAGTTAAGAGTCCTCTTTCCTGGTAAATAGCTCTATGTACGTGTACAGTTGCAAAAGCGTATCAGCTGTCAGTGTACACATTCATGATTTTATTAGGTCCCCATCTTAAGGCTTCAGTCAAGCCTATCAGTTCAGCTCTTTGGGCGGAGGATCCAGACCCCAGTGCTTGAGCCCATATTACCTCAGTCTAGGTGGACACAACGGCACCCATCACTCGACTGCCTTGATGTAGACAGCTGCTGGATCAGTGAAAAGAGTGGCCTCAGGGTTGTCGAGTGGGACATCCATCAGGTCCTTACCCAGGCTGTAGGTGGAGTCTGTGATGTCCACACAGTTGTGCAAAGGCACTTGTGGGTCATCATCTGGCAGGAGGGTGGCTGGGTTTAAGGCTGTAGTGGACAGGAACTCAGTATGATCAGGATATAATAACAATGCCTGGTACTGGACAATGCAGGGATTGGATAGCCATCTGTCTGGGGGGGACCGCAACAGAGTTTCGACTGCATGCAGAGCCACTATTTGAAGCTTCTGTCCAAAAGTCAATTTGTTTGCCTCCTTGGTCAGGAGGGTCATGGCTGCAATGGCCCATAGGCAGTTTGGCCATCCAGAGGCAGTGGTGTCTAACCGCTTGGAAAGATAGGCCACAGGCCTCTTCCATGGGCCCAGAAACTGAGTCAGTACTCCCTTTGCAATGCCTCGACTCTCTGCCACATATAGTTGGAAGGGTTTAGTCAAGTCAGGTAGGGCCATGGCTAGAGCACTCACCAGTGCTGCTTTTAACTTTTGAAAGGCTTGTTCTTCTATCTCCATCCAGATTAGAGCCTCTGAGGAGTTTCCCTCTGTGGAGGCAGGTGGTGGTTGGGCCAATTCCGCAAATCCCAAGATCCACAAACAGCAGTAGCCTAAGGCCCCTAGAAGTTCTCTTAACTTGATGTTTAGTTCAAGGCGATAGAATCCTTAATATTACCTCAATTTTTTTGTCTGAAAGGGTTCATTTTCCCCTCTCAAGGACATAGCCCAAGTAGGTAACTTTGGACTGGCAGAGTTGGGCCTTTTAAGCAGAGACCCAATAGCCCAGTCTGTCCAACTCCTGTGATAATTTTTTAGTGGCCTCAAGGCAGGATTGTTGATCCTTGGCTGCCAATAGTACATCATCTACATATTGCAGGACTGTAGTGGAGGGGTGTTCCATGTGGAACTCCTGCAAGTCTCTGCTTAAGGCCTCATCAAATAAGTGGGAGAATTTTTGAGCCCTTGTGGCAACCGTGTCCATGTCAGTTGACTGGTTTCCCCTGTTTTAGGGTCAGTCCATTTAAAAGCAAATATAGTCTGACTTACCACAGCAAGGGGCAGCGAGAAGAAAGCATCTCTGAGGTCCAGCACGGAGTAGCAGTTGTGGTCTGGAGGAAGCAAGCTAAGCAAGGTGTAAGGGTTTGGAACAGTGGGATGGAGAGTTATGACTCTCTTATTTACCTCTCAAAGATCCTGGAGCAGCCTGTAGTCAGTCATCCCAGGTTTCCGGACAGGCAACAGAGAAGTATTCCAAGCGGATTTGCAAGGCACCAGAATGCCAGTCTCTCGTAACCGCTGGATGTGCTTGGAAATTCCTTCTCGTGCTTGAAGACTAAAGGGGTATTGGTGCACCCGGACAGGCGTGGCATCTGGGTTGAGGGTTACCACAACAGGTGGCTGATTGGTGGCCAGTCCTGGGGGATTGGCTTTTGCCCATACCTGTGGAATCTCCTTTTTCCATGTTTTAAGCAATTGGTCATCTGGTTTAGTCTCTTCTTGGTCAGGGTCAGCCAGGAGGACGTACTCCTCCATGAGGGGACAAGTGAACAGGATGGATGGAGTTCTAGAGGACTCACCCATAAAGGCAACTTGAAGAGCATCCCCGTCCAACATGATCTGGGCTCGCAGTTTGTGGAGTAGATAATGACCAATCAGTGGGTACGGACACTCGGGCATTACCAAGAACAAGTGAGTCATAGAGCCTTTTCCTAGATTAGCAATCCTGGCTTGGGTCCAGGGATAAGCCTTAGTTTTCCCTGTGGCACCCTGAATGTTGGTCTTGGTGGTTGACATGGGGCCCACTGGTTGCTGAGTGTGTGGCTCCTGTGTCAACCAGGAAATTCACTGGGTGGGCCCTGACATTTAAAGTTACCCTGGGTTCTTGGGGGCCCAAACAACCCCGACTGCCTCAGTCCCCGTGGGCCAAAACTGTGGCTGCTTTTTCTTCCTTTTTTGTTTTTAGTTTTGGGCAGTCGTCTTACCAATGACCCTCTTTTTTACAATAAGCACATTGATTCTTGCCTAAAGGAGCCCTCTGTACTCTTTGGGGGTTAATGGCCTTTTTATCTGTGGCCGATGATTGTTTTTCTCCCAGAGTGATAAGAACCTTGGCCATTTTCTTGTTCAATTCACGTGGGTCTTCTCTATTGTTCAAGACCTTTTGGGCCACGTCTACCAGCTGAGATAGTGGCATTCCCTCAAATCCTTCTAATCTTTGTAACTTTTTCCTAATATCTGGGGTCAACTGAGTAACAAACATAAGGTTTAAGGCACATCGATTCTCAGGGGCCTCCGGATCTATAGGGGTATAAATCTGATATGCCTCTAGGAGGCGCTCCAAGAAAGCAGATGGAGACTGGTCAGGTCTCAGGCTTACCTCTGTTAACTTCAGACAAATTGGTAGGCTTCCGGGCTGCCAGAAGAGTCTGGCGATACTGATCAAGAGCCCCCTTGCCTCGGTCATCATTCGGATCCCAGGAGGGACAAGCGAGAGGGAATACGAAGTTCAGTCGGTCCGGGTCAGTGCTGGGGCTTCCGTCAGGTCCTAGGACTAGTTTGCGTCCCAGGGCACGGATGTGTTCACGCTCTTCTGAAGTGGAGAGTCTGAAGAAGCTGTTGGCAACCATCCCATGTGGGCTGGTGGGTAAAGAAAACAGATTCTAGGAGAGAGACGAGTCCTTGGGGATTTGGGGAAAACGAGGGGTTCTGCTGTTTCCAGTTATATGAGTCACTGGTTGAGACGGGGACGCTGTGCCACGACTGGTCGGTGCCCTTCATCCCCAGGGGCCCACAAGGCAAGGAGTGCAGCCGGGGGGAAGGAGCAGAGGGAGCAGAGTCTGGGCTGGGGTCTGAAAAGGGGCATCCGCCGCAGGTGTGAGAGGGACGGAGGAGAGACGAGGAGTCGGGTCGGGGAGAAGGATGATAAGGAGGAGGTTGAGTTGGAAGGGGGGAATCGGGTGAGGAGGGAGGACAGGGGAACCTTCTTGGGTGGGGGTGGCTTGGCCACGGCAATAAACTCATTCTTTGGCTCCGTGGAGTGTCCCCACTTGTCTGAATTGTATTTTTGGAGCCACGGACGGGGGTCTAAGATCAGATCAACCCAAACCTGGATGTAAGCTACTTGATCAGGGTGTCCAGGAGTTTCAAAGACAACCTTTCAAGCCTGTTGAGAGATACACAAGTTAAAAGTGCCCTTGGGGGGCCACGAGACCCCAAATGATGGCCATTCTAGCTCACAAAAGGTGCGCAATTTTCCTGGAAACACCAGTTCTCCAAATTCTTTTGCTCTTTGTCTGAAATCTTTAAAATGGTTAAGAACACATTGCAGGGCTGACACAGAAGCAGAAGCAGACTGACCCACGTCGACAAAACTTACACTGACGCACTCACAAACATGGTAGAGAACAAGAGACAACAAGACGGACCCAGTCGGAGACCTCCGCTGGTTGAGATTGAATCTCAATAATCAAGCCCTAGCCAACGTCTTGGTCTAGGCTTGGTCCCTGGAGAGTCTGATGCTGGGTCCTCTCCAAGGACCCTCGAGGGGTGCCCCAGTAAACAAGAAATAGTCTTACGGGTAAGGATCCAGATGATGTTTGAGGATCTCACGTCCAGGGTAAATTTGGTTTCACTTTGAAAGAAAGAGTTCCCCGGGGGGTGAGAAACATCTCTCGGTGTTTGCCCAAAGGAATTATTGTCTCAGATGTTTGGGAGTCTAGAGATCCCAGAAGGGATCCCGGACTGACAAACCCCGAAGTGCGGCAGGTTAGTGAGTAAATACAACTCCCAAACAGCCGATTAGAATTTGAGGTAACACTTTTATTGGCTGAGCTCAGCGGCGGCGGCATCAGCCTGTTTCAGAGTTGAGCTGAGACCCAGAGCTTGATTTACAGAAGGCTTGGAAAGGTAAAAACTGCAAACTGCAGAGGGTTACACACATCCTGTTTGGCAAGTTATTATTAACCTCAAGGGATCCTCAGGTGCCTTTTGAAATGGGTCAACTGCTTTTTAAGGAATATTTCCTGGTTCTGATTTTGTTTGTTCTGACTAACTGTCCTTACATGGTTGCCCCCGGGCAGCAGGGGTGAGTGTTAGGTCAAACATGGAGTCTGTATAGTCAAGGTTACAGCTTCAGGCCATAACAATAACATTAAATGAAAAAATCAGACACACAAATTTAAGTACCATATGGTTTCTCTCATGTGAGAAATGCAAAGTAAAAATAAAATAAAGAGCAAAATAAAGAACTGATAGCCAGGCCAGGCATGGTGGTGCAAGCCTATAATCCCAGCACTTGGGAAGCTGAGGCAGGAGGATCCTTGTGAGTTCGAGCCAAGCCTGGGCTACAAAGTGAGCTCATGGCCAGCCTGAGCTGCATAGTGAGACCCTGTCTCAAAAAGAGAAAACTAAAAATAAAAATAAAAAGAATTGATAAAAGGAAACGGAAACAGAGCTTTTGGACCAAGAGTCCAAGGGGAGCAGAGAGGTGGAGAATGGTATGGAAGAAGACGTAAGGTGTGTTATGCATCAGTTAGCCACAGAATGTAACTGCTGCACGTCACAAACATAAATTAAGAAACGAAAAGGAAAATGGGACAACCAGGCATGATGGCACACACTTGTAATCCCAACACTTGGGAGGCTGAAGCAGGAAGATTCCCATGCGTTCGAAGCCACCCTGGGCTACGTGTCTCAAAAAACAAAACAGGAAGAAAGGAAGAAAGGAAGGAAGGAAGGAAGGAACACCACTTGTGCCATGTGTATCAGTAGGCTGTTCCCTTCTATTCCTGAGTAGAATCCATTCTATGACTGTAACATAATTGGCTACTTTTCTATTGATTATTATCTGAGTTAGGTCCTTTTTCAGCTCTCCTAGATGAACCTTCTATGAAAATTCACACACAAGTTTTTCATATATATATTTTTTCATTTCTTTAGGGTTGTTGCCCAGGAGAAAAATCATCATACATTAAGTATATGATTAATTTAACACAAAATGGCTGTTTTCTATAATGGTTTACCACGTACTTTCCCACTAGAAGCGACTTAAATAGTGTCCCAGTTGCTCCACATCATCCACGCTTGGCATTGCCGTTCTTTTTAAAAAAAAAACAGCCATTAGCAGCCGGGCGTGGTGGCGCACACCTGTAATCCCAGCACCCGGGAGGCTGAGGCAGGAGGATCAATGAGAGCTCCAGACCAGCCTGGGCTACAAAGTGAGCTCAAAGTGAACTGCAAAGCGAGACCCTGTCTCAAAAAGACAAATTAATTAATTAATTAATTAACAAAAGATAAATAAACAGCCATTAAAGTAGGTATCTTCTTGCCAGGGACGTAGCTCGGTGGCATATAACACTAACATTTTTTTCCATGTTATTGTCCTTATGTCAGCACTGTTTATTGACCAGGTTTTCCTTTCCTCTGTAACAATGCCCTGGCCATGGGCTGGGGGTATAGCTCAGTGGAATAAGCGCCTGCCCAGCAAGCGCAGGGTCCTGAGTTCAATCCCCAGTACCGCCAAAAAAAAAAAAAAAAAAAAAAAAAAAAAACAATGCCCTGGCCTTGTTGAAAATTATTTGTCCGCATGTGTCTGGACCCAGGCTTTACCTGCTTCTTTGTTCTGCACTTTGAACCCATACGCCACTGCTCCTGTGATTTTTTTTCCCCGTGGTACTGGGGATTGAACTCAGGGCCTTCACAGTGAGATACATCCCCGGCCCTCTCTTTTCATTTTTCACTTTCAAACAGGGTCTTGCTGTGTTGCCCAGGCTGGGCTCAAGCTTGCAATGCTCCCACTTTAGCCTCTCGGGGCGCTGAGATTATTTATTGCTATTCGGATGATAAATAATAATCCTGCGACCAGTGAAGAGCAGTGAGGTGGGGAAGAAGGACCGAAAGCCTTGAGTGCCTGGCCTTCTAGAACTTTCACAGTAAGTTTTGAAACTGGTTAGCTTCAGCCCGATATTTATTCTCCGAATTCTTTTAGCTATTTTTAGTGCTTTGCGTGTCCACAGCAGTTTTAGAACCGGCTCATCCATTCCTCTGACACAGTCTCCTAGGGCTGGGGATGCGGCGGCGCAGTGGCTCACTTGCCCAGGGTTGTGACTTACTAGAATGTCCCTCAGGCATCTCAAGTGCCCAAGACCCGGCTTTGGGAGATGACTGGATTCCCTGACACTATCTTCGCCTGTGAATTAGTCAACATTACCCTTTTCCCTCCACGAGGTCAAACTCCTCCTCTCAGGGTAGTTAGATCTCCCACAAGAGCTATGGACTTCACTACCATTGTCCAGAGTTTTTGGTTATGTACCCTTCAGGAGTCTGAAATCCCCAAGTCACTCATCACAGAATTATTATTTATTATCTGAAAGGTGAAAATAGTTTGGGGCTAAAGCAATTATTCTCAAGTAAGTTTCCCTAAGATCTGTGTGCAGCTTTCTCAGAAAGACAAATCATACTTACTGCAAAGACAAAAGTAACGAATGAACATTTTCAGTGATAAATTTTTATCCAGAGAATGGGCCCAACTCGGTGGGGGTTGTCTATTTTTTGAGTCAGGGTTTCACTACATAGCCCAGCGGGCCTCCCACTCCCGGTGATCCTCCTGCCTCAGCATCTCAGATCGTGGGATTACAAGTGTGCACCACCATTATGACAAGCCTTCTTTTTGTTTTTGTTTTTTGTTGCTGTTTGTTTTGTACTGGGAACTGAACACACGACCTCAGGCTTGCCAGACAAGCGCTTATGCCTGGTCCTTTAATTTTTGTCCATGCTTGCCATACATAAGTTATATTCATTGTGGGGATTGGTACTTGTTCCTATCTTAATTCCTTTTATATCCTTTTCCCTTCTCTCCTCCAAATTTTTCTTTGTAACTGAAACCATTTAATCAATGAGTTTCACTGGGGAGAGCTGTGGCTTAGGACAATTTAACACCTGCCCGCTAGTTTCCTCATCTTTAAAGGATGAATAACAGTGCCTATCCCACAAGACAATGAACCATCTGTAAAGACACCCATGGAGTTTTATGCCTGCCCATACAAAGGCCACCAGTAAACACCAGTTCCCTGCTGTCTACAGTCCCCTATCCTGTCACATGCCTGACTAGGGCTGCAGGGTGTGTGTGTGTGTGTGTGTGTGTGTGTGTTCACAGGCATTGCTAACCACGATGGACTCACACTTAGATCCAAGGTGTCTCCGCTTTATTAATGGGGTCCCCCAAGCCCCCTCCAGCCGTTCCCACGCCTGCCCCTACCCACACCCGCACTCGTCGACCACCATGTCCTCATAGTGCCGCAGAATGACGTTGTCGCCATTGTCCTGGTAAAGCATGGAGGTGGGCGAGAGCTTGGTGGGGACGCATACCGCGGGGGGCACCGCGGGGTCCGCGACCTGCATCAGCGCCTGCATGAAGGCGTAGTTGGAGCTGTTCAGGTAGGCGGCTGCTGACAGGGTACACTCGCCGTGACAGTAGTTGGCCATGAACCCCTTGGGCGCAATGATCCACTTGTGCCAGCCCAAGTCTCGGAAGCTGATGAACAGCTGGTGGCGGTGGCAGAGGCTCTGGCAGGCAGCCTGGGGCGCAGCGGGCACGGCCCTCCGCAGCCGGGCAGGGCGGCGGCACCGCGCGGGGTCCAGGGTCGCCACCAGCAGGGTCGCGCGCAGGGCCCGCCGCAGCCTGGCGCACACGGCCCCGGCGTGGGAGTGCGGACGCCGCCCGCGGTCCCCGCCCGCCAGCACCCGCACCTCCAGCAGCAGCCCCAGGCCGGCCCGCGGGCGCCGGGCCACGTCCTGCAGCGCCCCCTGCAGGCGGAGGCGGAGGGCGCCGTGGGGCCGCGGCACCGACTGCGCGGCCACCACTCTGCCCCGCTCGCGCGTGGGCCCCGCCGGCCGTCCAGGCTCCGGAACCACCGACACAGCCAGCTCCAGCGCCGGGCCCAGTTCGTGGTAGGAGCTGAGCCCCAAGTCCAAGCCCAGCTCGGCCGCGGTGGGCCGCTCCCGGCCCGGGATGGCCGCAGAGAGGTTGAAGGAGAGCAGCCGCTGCAGGCAGGAGTCCGAGGGAAGGAGGAAGCCTGCGTGGAAGAGACGGCGCACGTCACCATCCGCGCGCTGCACGGCCTCCTCCACCCATCCACACACGGCGCCAGCGTGGGGCATTCTCACCTTCTCCACGCCCTACCCCTCGCAAGGCGGAGGCAAGAGGAACATGAGTTCCGGGCACAGCGCAAAACTGTGTCTCCCCGCAGCAAGCAAAACAGGCCGTAGGGTCGCGGTGCGTCAGTTTACAGAGGCTGAGCTTGAACTTGCTATGTAGCGCAGGCCGGCCTTAAACTCACCACGCTCTTGCCTCAGCCTCCCAAGGGCTGGGATTACAGACATATTCACATCACGCCTGGCAGAAGTGATAATTCCTACACACCCATGTGGGGTACAAATTCTGGAGGTTATTTTTTGGCTATAAATCAAAAAGCTTACATGTCAGCACTCAGGAGGCTGATGCAGGAGGATGGAGAGCTTAAAATCAACCCGAGGCAGGGCGTGGTGGTGCACGCCTGTAATCTCAGCACTCAGGAGGCTGAGGTAGGAGGACTAAGGGCAGTCTGAACTGCATAGCAAGACTGTCTCAAAAGACTAAAATAAAATAAAATAAAATAAAAAATAAAATCAACCTGAGTTACACTGTGAGCTCGAGACCAGTGTAAGCTACAGTGAGACTTTGTCTCAAAAGTTTAAATGGGTAAAAAAAAAAAAAAAAAAAAGTTTAAATGGGTCTGCTCTTTGATCTTGTAATCTCCTAAAATTTTATCCTAAATTAACAGAAAAAGCGAGCGCGTGCTTGCATTTTGTGTGCACACCCACCTAGGGGTGTCAGCTACACGGAGCAGAGAGCATCTGTTCAGTGGAGTGACCGTGCATTTCTTCAGCAATGTATCCGCTCCCAACTGCACCGGGGCCAGAGCCTGGAGACCCTACTGTATCAGCCGGGAGCTCGGAGGTCTCTCAGCCTTCCTCCCCTTATAACTCTGAGACACGCAGACAGAGTGGGAAGTGAGGGCCAAAGGCAGTAACCAAGGGCAGACCTCCCCGCCCTCTCCGGATTCCCGCGGCCAGCAAGGAGCCTGGCTCACCGCAGGGCTCCAAAAATGTTCCCAGGATAAATAAATACTCAAACCTTCCCTCCTTTTGCTGCAAAACTAACTGCCCAGAGGATGCATAGAAATGCAGATGCTCAACCGTCAGCGCAGACTGAATAAGAATTGGATGGGGAGGGGGAGAACAGGCTGGGAAGGCGAGGGCAGGGGCTAGGGAATCTGTAAAGACAGCCGAGGTACTCGGGTGGGTGGGTGGTCCTTCGAGCTGGGAAAGGAATGAACCGCGCAGGGAAGGGGTGAGGCCACTGCACCTAGCGTGGCTCTGCGTTTTCACACATCAGTCACTTTTTCCACCCACCAGGAAAGGGCTGGGGATATAGCTCAGTGGAATAAGCGCTTGCCTAGCAAGCGCAGGGTCCTGAGTTCGATCCCCAGTACCGCAAAAAAAAAAAAAAAAAAAAAACCACCCACCGGGAAGGGGCAGGTGTGGAGAGACTCGTAGCAAACTGAGCTCCAAAAGGCCAACCTTGTTTAACATAAAAAAGATATTAGCATGTGTATATTGCGGGCTAAAGAGTGAGCTTAATCCCAGATCTCTAGGAGGCTGAGGCAGGAGGATCACAAATCCTTGTCTGCAATTTGGCAATTTACGGAGACCTCTCAAAGTTAAAAAATGAAAAAAAAGGGCTGATGATAGATCAGTGCAAAGTTCCTGGGTTCAATCCCCAGTATAAAAAAAGAAAAAAATGGCTGGGGCTGCAGCTCCATGGTACTGGAGACTGTGCTTGCCCAGAGACCCCTGGGCTCGATCCCCAGCCCCGCAAGAAAAAAATGAAATCTATCCTGACTCCTTTGTTCACACACTAGTTGTCTGACTTTGAACAGGTCACAGGGTACCTCGCGCCTCGGCCTTACTTACCTGGTTAAAAGTTGGTAAGAATATGTACCCAGCTTCCCCTCTGCACTGCGGCCGGGACCCTACGCGACCCTACGCGACAGAGCAAGCGCGCCCCGCCCGCGCCCCGTCCTGCATTCCTCCCGCCCGCCGCGCACCCGCGCCCACCTCGGTCGGGCAGCGCCCGCAGCGTGTCCCCGGGCGCCCCCAGCTCGGCCACGACGCATGGGGCCCGGGCCAGCCCCGCGGCGGCCGCCGCCTCCCGCTCGCGCGCGATCTTCTGCAGCACGCGCGGCACGGGCTGCGGCTGGCGGGGCGACGGCGCCGCGTCCAGCCCCAGGAAGCGGAGGAGATCGCGCTCTCCGAACGCCAGCGCCCGCCCCAGGGCCAGGCTCAGCAAGACGCCGAGCGCCCGCGCGGGCCGGGGAGGACGCATGGCCGCAGCGCTGAGCCGGCTGGGCGGAGGGCGGAGGGCGGTGTGCCCGTTCCCCCCACACCCCACCCCCTCCTTCCAGCCATTGGCGGGAAGAGGCCGACACCCCCTCCCGTGTTGGGGTTCGAACCCCGACCCTTCCGCCCACCTGCATTCCCAGTGCTTTTCTTTTCTTTGAGACTGAGTCTTGCTATGTTGAGGCTGGACTGCAATTTGCAATCCTCCTGCCTCGTCCACCCAGAGTGCTGGCGTCACAGGCATGTGCCCGTGCTGCTTTTATCTCTTCACTCGCTCTACTCTCCCAGGAAAGAAAAAATTAGTACGTGGACGAAAACTACAATGACCTGATCGGTGGCAGCCCTTCACAGTGTGTCGAGGAAGCCACATGTGGTGGCGCATGCCTGACATCCCAGCACTTGGGAGGCTGAGGCAGGAGGACTGCCTGAGTTCAAGGCCACCCTGGGCCACATAGTAAATGCAACAGCAGCGTGGACTACACAGCGGGACCGTGTCTCAAAAGAAAAAAGGGGGGTTGGAGATATAGCTCAGCGGCATAAATGCTTGCCTGGCAAGCCTGAGGTCATGAGTTTGATTCCCGGTACAAAAAAAAAAAAAAAGTGAGGAGAGACATGCATTTATTTATTCAACAATTACTAAAATATCAATTATGTCCAAGACACTGAGGTTAAGGCTGGGAACATAGTGGTGAATAATTCAGTCTTATAACACAAAATTAATCAAATACATAGGGGTGTGTGTGTGTGTGTGTGTGTGTGTGTGTGTGTGTGTGTGGTCCTAGGGATCAAACCCAGGGATGTTCATAACTGAGCTACAGCTCCATCCCTGTTTTATTGTTGTATTTTGAGCCAGAGTCTCTCTAAATTACCCAGTCTGGCATCAAGTTGAGATCCACAACTGGGATTAGAGGTATGCACCATCATGCCCAGTTGGCCCTTTCTGAGTAAAAGTCCTGAGTCAGACTGGCCAGGTAATTCTGTTTCCCTTATTTACTAGCTGCATGACACGGTGATGCCACTTAACCTTTGTAAAGTTTTATCTTCTCAATTGAAAATAGAGTGGCCTAGAGGTGGCTTGTTGGCACATGACTCTAACCCTAGCTACTCAGGAGGGTGAGGCAAGAAAATCTCAAATTGGAATCCAACCTGGACAACTCAGAGAGACTATGTCTCAACAATGTGTAAAAGAGGGCTGGGGATATAGCTCAGTGGAATAAGTGCCTGCCTGGCAAGCACAAGGTCCTGAGTTCAATCCCCAGTACCGCAAAAAAAAAAAAAAAAAAAAAAAAAAATTCAAAATTTTAAAGAACAGTTTATTCAGTCGGGCGTGGTGGCACACGCCTGTGAGTCCGAGGCCAGCCTGGGCTCCATAGTGAGTACGAGGCCAACCTGCACTACACAGAGAAATACTATCTCTGAAACCTCTACCCTTAGGGCTGGAGGTACAGCTCAGTGGGCTAAGTGCTTGCCGCTGAGCACTAGGGCCCTGAGTTCGATCCCCGGTCCCGAAAAAAAAAAGAAAAAAAAAAGAAACCTCTACCCTCCACCTGGGCAGTGCTGGTCCCCGCCCCGCAGCCTCACTTCCGGCCGCGCGCCCGGCTGCTGTGGTTCTAAGGAGCTACGCAGACCAGCACAAAGGTTTCCTACACTGTAGACGTTTCCTCTGCTCGCTCAGGAAGACTTCCCTCCCCGACGTCATTATGCAGAAATCCGTCATTGTTTTTATTTGACTTTATTAGAGGCGCGGTGGCACAGGCCTGTCACCGCAGCTCCCTCTGGGAGACTGAGGCAGGAGGACTGCAAATTCGAGTTCAGCCTAGGAATTTAGCAACTGAATGAGACCCTGTCTGAAAAATATAATTTTTTTTTTGTCTGTTTGAGACAGGGTCTCACTATGCAGCTCGGGCTGGCTTTGAACTCAGCGATCTTCCTGCCTCAGCATCCCAAGTGCTGGGATCACAGGCGGGCGCCACTACGCCCAGCCAAAACAAAAGAAATTTTAAAAAGGGCTGGGGATGTGGCTCAGTGAAAAGGCTCTAGGTTCAATCCTCAGTACTGAAACAAAAAAACTTAGCGAGCACAACTTTATTATATTTCATAGCCATTTAAACTTCTTTTAAAAATTTCTTTGCCCGTTTTTCTCTTCCATTTTCTTTCTTTCTTTCTTATTTTTTTTTTTTTGAGACAGGGTGTCGCTATGCAGTTCAGAGTGGCCTTGAGCTCACTTTGTAGCCCAGGCTCCTCTCAAACTCACAATGATCCTCTGCCTCAGCTTCCTGAGTGCTGAGATTACAGGCGTGCCCCACCATGCCTGGCTTGGTTTTTCTTGAGACAGGGTTTTGCTTTGTAATTCAGGCTGGCCTTGAACTTACTATATAGCCCAGGCTGGCCTCAGACTCTCTGTGATCCTCCTGCCTCAGCCTCCCAAGTGCAAAGATTACAGATTTGTACCACCACGCCTGGTTTATTTTTTAAAATTTAAATTGCAAGCCCCAGGGGATATAGCTCAGCAGCACAGCACCTGCCTGGCAAGCATGAGGTTGTAAATTCGATTCCCAGTACCCCCAAAATTTATTTATTTATTTATTTGTGTATTTGAGAGAGGGTACTAAAACATTTTAAATTTCAGAACCTGGAGATGTAGCTTGCTGATAGAATGCTTGCCTGTATTCCTCATGCGTGTGTGTGTGTGTGTGTGTGTGTGTGGGTGTGGGTGTGAGTGTGTGTGTGTGGGGGGGGTGGGTATGCTAGGCAAGTTTTCTACAGCCAAGCTACCACCCTGTCCCAATTAACTGAGTGCACTGTTAGGGTGCATGCCTGTAATCCCAGCCCTCTGGGAGGCTGCTGCAGGAGAATCACAAATTATGCCCTGTCTGGGCAATTTAGTCATTTAGTGAGACCCTGTCTCAAAATAAAAAAATAAAACAAAAGGCTGGGATTTAGCTGTATGCAAAAGCTTTGGAATCAATCCCTCATACCGAAAAACATTTCTTTGGAGAAAGGATTTTGCTACGGAATCCAGGCCCAGACTTAACCTTGATAGGTAGTCTGGGACTTGTGATCCTCCCACCGCAACCTCAGAATACAGGCATTACAGGCGTGTGCCACCAGGCCTGTCCCATTATAAATTCTCCGATAAAGGCATTTTATGCAGCCAAAGGTGAGGCTTAGAGGATGTGCTTGGTGCATCTGAAGCCCTGGAAGATTCCTACCACCAAAGGGAAGTTTGTTAAAAAGTGTTCTAACCCTGCCTCCCAAATCTCCTGTGATATTCCATCACAGCAAGAAGCCCTTGGATAGTGGATCACCCTCATCATCCGACTCATGCTTTTTTCTCTCCCTACTGGTTCTGGTGATCGAATTCTGTCTTAGTTACTTTTCTCTTTGCCAAGATAAAACACCTGGCACCCAAAGTCAAAGGAGGAAAGATTTGGCTCATAGTTTGTAGAGATTCAGTCCACAGTCTGCTGGCTCCGGGGCAGGGCAGTGGGCAGGGCAGCTGGCCGAGGGAACAGCCCATGGCAGAGCAGGGCAGGCAGCAGGCAGCAAGGGAGCAAGCCAAGAGGCAGCAAATTCAAGGCCAGGCTGGGCTACCCCTTCCTGTCCCTTACGGTCCACGTAGACAACTGCTGGTGTTTGAATACCCAAGGTGGGCGCCCTTAGTCCCAGCGTCACACGCCCCAGATCCAGCCACCTCTGAAAAGCACCTGTGATTGCACACGGCCTCAGGGGGCATCTAAACACAAGCCCCAACGCACTCGAAGCGTGTGGTATTGAGCTCTGCCCAAGAGACACCAGCCCTCCAATTCTTTCTTCCCTCCACAGGCCGCTCCTCCCTACGTCACTGGTGGCCTTGGCCCTACAAATCTAACACCCCTTCTCTCTCTCCCCACTCAGTACCGAGGATTGAACCCAGAGCCTTCACACTGAGCTACATCCCAAGCCTTTTGAAATTTTTATTTGGAGGCAGAGTCTCACCAAATCCATTAG
Source organism: Dinomys branickii (assembly GCA_004027595.1). Lineage (NCBI taxonomy): Eukaryota > Metazoa > Chordata > Mammalia > Rodentia > Dinomyidae > Dinomys > Dinomys branickii. Next base: position 87,642 of record PVLD010004977.1, read on the forward strand.
CTGCCCAGGCAGGGCTTGAATGTGGACCTTCCTGCCTCAGCCTCCCAGAGCGCTGGGAGTATGGACCTGTGCCACCATGCCTGGCTCCTCCATTTTTCCTTTTTTGGGGGGTGGTACTGGGGATCCAACCCAGATCCACCGTGAGCAACACCCCTGGCCCTTTTATTTCTCCCTAAATTGCCAAGGCTGCTGGGCGTGGTGGCACACACCTGTAATCCCACCACTTGCGAAGCCGAGGCAGGAGGATCGCCATGAGTTCGAGGCCAGCCTGGGCTACAAAGTGAACTCAGGGCCAGCCTGAACTGCATAGCGAGACCCTGTCTCGAAAAGACAAACGAAAAGAAAAAAAGGAAAGAGAGTGAGTCTGTAGGGCCTGGGGCTAGGCGGAGAGCTACTGCAGGCCTTTGTGCGTCCTTTTCTCTTTTTGTTTTTGTTTCTGTTTTGAGACAGAGTCTCACTACGTAGCCCAGCCTGGCCGCGAATTTGCAGCAGTTGTCCTGCCCGAGCCTCCCGACACAGCTGTGCACCACCACGCCCGGCTGAATCCTTTGCTTTAGGAAGATGCTGAGGAGGAAGCAGGGCCTTGGGATTTCTTTTTGTTTCACTGATTTTATCCCTCTGCCTGGATAGAGCATAATAGAACCTCAGTAGATACTTGTGTTATTTTTCAGTTTTTCCTTTTTATTTCTTTGTTGTTGTTGTTTTGCTGTTTTCTTTTGGTTCAGGGGTGGAGAGCAGTGGAGAGCAGGTCCTGAAATGCTAAACTGCACCTCTCCCACTGAACCGCGTCACTCGCATGTTTGGGGGTTTTGTTTGCTTGCTTGTTTTTTATTTTTTTTGTGTAGTACCAGGGATTGAGCTCAGGTCCTTACATTGGCCAGGCAGGCACTTATGCCAGTCAGCTAAATCTCCAGCCCTGCTTGCTTGTTGTTTTTTTTTATACACACTTTTTTTTTTTTTTTTTTGTGGTACTGGGGATCGAACTCAGGACCCTGCGCTTGCTAGGCAAGCACTTATTCCACTGAGCTATATCCCCAGCCCCTTTGCTTGTTGTTTTGAGACAAGGTCTCACTGTGTAGTTATAGTCCAGGCTGGCCTTGAACTCACTATGCAGCCCAAGCTGGCCTGAAACTTGTGGTGATCCTCCTGTCTCAGCCTCCAGAGTGCTGAGATTACAGGCATGTGCCACCATACCGGGTTCAGATTTTTGTTTGTTTGTTGTCTTTTTGAGACAGGGTCTCGCTATGCAGTTCAGGCTGCCCTTGAGCTCACTTTGTAGCCCAGGCTGGTGTAGAACTTGCAGCAATCCTCCTGCCTCAGCCTCCCAAGTGCTGGGATTACAGGCATGCGTCACCCCACCCGGCTCTTTGGCTTTTTTAATGATTTTTTCTAACCTTTTTTTAAAAGGTGAGTGATCAAAGATATTTTGCCTGAAAACATTCCTTGAAGCCCTTAAATCTTTGAACAAGTTGGCTGCACCCTCCCCTTTACCACCCAGGTTAATGTGTGCCCCCCGCAGGGTCTTGAAGGGTTCGGGCGTGAGTGGCTCCAAGACCAACAAACAGGCCTCAGAGTGTAAACAGGCCTGGAGCAGGCGCAGTCCGGATGACCTTGGGCCACTTTGACCGTGCTTTGCTTTCTTCCATTTCTTCTGTCCCGCCCCAGGCGACGGATCCCATCTTCAAAGAAAGCAAGGGAGGGGGAGGGGGAGAGGGAGAGGGAGAGGGAAGGAGAGGAGAGAGAGGGAAAGAAAAACATTTTTTAAAAAGGAAAAGTGGGACCGCGGGCTCCTGCCTGGGCTCCTATCTCTGGATGGTGGCCAACAGCCATTCACAGACATTTGCTTTATTTTGTTTTGCTTAGGTAGTGGAGATGGAACCCAGGGCCTTCGCACTGACCTCTACTCCAGCCTTTTTTTTTTTTTTAATTTGAAGCAGGGTCTCGTTAAATTGCTAAATTGTCCAGGCTGGGTTCAAATTTGCAATCCTCCTGCCTCATCCTCCCAGAGACTAGGATTAGAGACCCATACTGCCGCAGCGAGCCCATCTCCAGTCCTTGTATCTTTCATTTTGAGACAGTCTCCCTAAATTTCTTTTTTTTTTTTTTTTTTTTTGGTTTTTTTTTTTTTTTGGCGGTACTGGGGATTGAACTCAGGACCCTGCGCTTGCTAGGCAGGCGCTTATTCCACTGAGCTATATCCCCAGCCCCTCCCTAAATTTCTGTACCAGGCCGGGACTTGTGGTTCTCTTGCCTCAGACTCCTGGGTAGCTAGGATTATAGCCATACACCACCACATCCAGTTTTGTTCTGCTTTCTTATATTTTAATTTTATATTTTTATATATTTTTTGCAGTGCAAGGGATCCAACCCTTGGACACGCTAGGCAAGCACTGTACCACTATACCCCACCCCTAAACTGTAATATTTTCCCCCTGCTACTGGAAATTAAAACTAGTGTCTTCACATTTTCTTTTTTTGAGGTACATCCTCGCCAATTGCCCAGGCTGGGCTCAGACTTTCAACCCTCCTGCTTCAGCCTTCCAGAGTGCTGTGATCACAGGCCTGTGCCACACCAACTGGCTTTTATTTTTAAATTTTTCGGGGTGGTGGTGGTGGTGGTGGTAGGGCATGAAGATCAGGGCCTCCACACTGAGCTACATCCCTAATCCTTTTAAAAAATTGGGGTTAGTGGCTGGAGATGTGGCCCAGTGGCATGTATAAGACCCGGGGTTCAGTCCCCAGCAACACACACACACACACACACACACACACACACACACACACACACAGTGTGTTTTGATGGGGTCTCATTTAATTGCCCGGGTAGGAGTCCGGTTTACATTCTGATCCTCCTGCTTCAGCCTCTCAAATTATATGCTAGGATGCCGGGGTTATGTACCACGGCGCCTGGCAGGAACTTCCTTTAAATTAGCGACATTTGTGTCTGGGAAAGAGCCCAACTTTTTTTTAGACTTTTCTTTTTTTTTTGTTTTGTTTTCGAGGTACTAGAGAGGGGATCGAGAACCTTCCTAGTGTGTAAGCCAGCTCCCTTTTTCTACGCTACGTGGCTTAATTCTCCGGGCTGGGATGGAACTCGCGGCGCCTCTGCCTTCGCCTCCCAGCGTTCTGAGCCACAGGCCGCGCCCACATCCGGATGATTCGAACTCCTCGAAGAGCTGCACGTTTCCCAGCTGCCTTCTCGCTTCCTCCTACCCAGGCAGCTCCCGCCACCAGGTGAACTTTATAACTCTAGAGATTATCACCGATGAAGAGGATGTGATTCCTGTTTCTAAAACAAACAGCCGGGGCTGCAGCGACCGCTGCCACCCCAGGGTCCCCTGGGCTGTGGCTCCGCATTGGAGTGGACCCAGGACCCGCACACCCGGACCGAGGCACGCGCGGGGCCTGGCCCCCTGGGTCCCGCCGTGGAGACCCTCACCGCAAAGTCCTGGGCAGGACCCCGACCCTCACTCATGTTTGTTTTTTTTTCAGTGCTGGGGCTGAACCCGGGGTCTCAAGCGCTCCACCACTGAGCCACGTCCCCAGCCCTTAAAATATTTCTGGACTCTGCAACTCCAATTTCTGCTTATTACGGAAAACAAATCTTTGAATCTGTTCTCAGCGTCCAGCTAAGGTGGAAGGGGCAGCGTGCGCCTGAGTAAGGTGTAGAGGGGCGGAGCAGGATGTCGGGCAGGTCCCCCACCTGCCCCAGGCAGCCAGGGCAATGTTGGGTGGCTGCTGGTACTCCAGCCAGGTAGTTCTTTGATGTGCAGATAGTAACAATTTATGCAGTTTATTTTTTCTATTTATTTATTTATTTTTGCCGTACTGGGGATCGAACTGAGGACCCTGTGCTTGCTAGGCAAGCGCTTATTCCACTGAGCTATATCCCCAGCCCTATACAGCTTAGTTGACCAGAAATGTTAGCTGTAGCCACCTGGGCATGGTGGCGCACTCTGGAGGCTGAGGCAGGAGGATTACTGCAAATTCCAAGCCAGCCTGGGCTACATAGTTCAGGGGCAGCCTGAACTGTACAGCAAGACCTTGTCTCAAAAAACAAACAAAAAATGTTAGCTGTGATTAAACTTATAGTTATATATATATATATATTTTTTGTCCTTTTGAGACATGGTCTTGCTATGCAGTTTAGGCTGGCCTTGAGCTCACTTTGTAGCCCAGGCTACTCTGAAATTTGCAGTGATCCTCCTGCCTCAGCCTCCTTCGTGCTGGACTACAGGTGTGTGTGCTGAACAGGAAGCTAGAATTACACATTTTTAAAAATGCATGCCTAAACCTGGCCTGGTGGCCCCAAAACCCCTAATCCCCCTAATCCCAGCCCTAATCCTAGCATTTGGGAGGCTGAAGCAGGAGGATCACAAATTCAAACTCAGCCTGAAAAAAAAAACAACAACACTCAGACTGAGCAATTTAGAGATTTAGAGCCTCTTTCAAAATAAGAAATGTAAAGCTGGGTGTGATGGTGCATGCCTGTAATCCCAGCCCTCTGGAGGCTGAGGCATGGAAGATTAACCCCAAATTTGGAGGCCAGCCTGGGCAACCCAGTAGTTCAAGGCCAGTGAGACCCAGTTTTGTTTTGTTTTTTTTTTAAAGACAAAAGAATGGAGACATATGAACCAGAAAAGCCATAAACAATACAAAAAATACAAAGTTATACAGAATATAGTAGGGAATTAGCACTGGATGTTGTATTACATAGTTATCTTCACATTAGTTAACACAAAAACATTAAAGGAAATACCAAATTATAGAGAAGATAGTAGGGAATGTGCACTGGATGCTGTATAATATAAAGTTATCTTCACTTCTGTTAATACAAAAACGATTGAGGAAATACAGAATTATAGAGAACACAGAAGGGAATTAGCTCTGGATGCTGTCCTACATAATGTTACCTTCACCTTTGTTACTCAGTTACACAGATGATGGCCCATTTGATCATTCACTTTTTCTCCTCCCTCATCTCCGTTGCCCTACCACTCAATCGGTCATCTTTTTTCTGTCTTTTTGAAGCAGGGTCTCACTATGCAGTTCAGGCTGGCCTTGAGCTCACTTTGTAGCCCAGGCTGGTCTCGAACTCACAACGATCCTCCTGCCTCAGCCGCCCAGGTTGCTGGGATGACACACAGCCAGTTAGAATAGGATTGTGTATTTACTTTCTTTCTGTAGTACTGGGGATAAAACCCAGGTTCTTCACCCTGAGTTACATACTCAGCCCATTATATTATTAATTAATATTAATATTCTCATCACCATCACCATCATCATACACTGAGACAGACCCCAGGCTGGGCTCTAATTTGCAGTTCTCCTGCTTCAGCCTCCCAAGTGCTGGGATTACAGGTGTGCACCATCCAGGCACGCCTTGACAGGGTTGTTGCAGCAGAGAGAGGATGAATTATCCTATCAGGCCGCACTACGCCCATCTGCCTTACCGCAGGTGGAACCTCTAACCATCGCTTTATTAACATTAAAATAGCCTGGAAGGCGGGCTTATCTGTGGTTTAAAGGGAGACCCTACCGGTCTGGGGACGGCTGGTTTCTCTGGCTGCTGTTGGCCTTTGGAGTGAGTTGGCTGGGGGCCTGAAGCTCTCAGCGGCCACACTGGAGCGAGTTCCAGAGGGCTCAGCCATGCAGCCCATGGAGCCCGAACCTCTCCCCATGGCCTTGGGGGAGGAGGAGGAGGAGGAGGAAGAAGAGGAGGAAGAGGAAGAAGAGGAGGAAGAAGAGGAAGAAGAGGAAGAGGAGGAAGCTCTGCCAAGGGACGCAGGTGTGCAGGCTGGGACAGGGTGGCTTTGGCCTGGGCCCCAGGTCTCCCCGCACCCGAGAGTCCGGGGAGGAACCTCCCGACCCTGGGGAATTCATGGGACAGTGGGGTCAGCAACGGGAAAACATGAGAACTGTCACTGTTTTGGAAGTGGCTGTCCATTGGAGCTTGCCCTTTGGGAATCTTGCTAACAAGGCAGAAGGGGTTTCCAGGGCGGTGAAAGTTGTGGTCTGTAAGAAGCAGTGGTCAGTGCTGTGTAATGCAAATTAGTAGTGAGAGCTTGACCGTGGGGTGCTGGGGGTGTGTGTGTGTTTTGTTTTGCTTTGCTTTGCTTTTGTTTGTAGACAATGTCTCATGAGATCCACCAGGTTGCTTAAACTGGGCTCAAACTCCTGAGCCCAAACTCCTCCTGCCTCGCCTGCCTCAGCCTCCCAGAGTGCTGGGTTACAGGCAGGCACCACCACGCCCCGCTCCTGGGCTGCTTTCTTATGCACTGTTTCAGGAGAAACGCTGATTAGGTCCCAGAAGATTCTGCGGGGAGCTCATTCTCCTGTTAGAAACTCTTAACTGAAAGGAAGGCCGGTGGTGTGGGGGCCGTGGGTGGTGGTAGATGACCTGGGTTAACGCCCCGAACTACCCACTGAGGGATTAGGAATGGGCCTGACCACTTCAGCCTGAGCCAGGACCTGCCTGCAGACGCAAACTGGCCGGCCTCCACCTTGGAGCGATCCTCTTGCCTCAGCCTCTGGAGTGCTGCGGTTACAGGCATGCGCCACCACTCTGAGTCTTGACAAAGTCTGAGTTGACTTAGTGGAGAAGAAAAATTAATGAAAAGTAGTCCATGCCTGCAGTCTCTTTCCTTCAATCCGCCTTTCCCTGGCGGTGGGAAGCTGGGTCTTCCTGCTTCTCGGCTGTGAACAGGGTCTCGGTAATAGGGAAGAATAGTTATATCCTAAAATCCTGTTTCCCTTATTGAGATAGAACCCAGGGCCTTAGCCCTGAGCTACGTCCGCGCGCTTTTTATTTGAGAGACGTCTGGCTGGGCGCGCATTTAGGACCCACCACCTGCCTCAGGATTACAGGCGTGCACACCCAGTTTCAAAATACTGCCTCGGGTGTGGCGCCTCAGGCCGGTCACCCCAGGCAGGATAATGCTGCGCCTTCCTGGTAAGCAGGAGGTCCTGAGTTTGATTCCTGGTACCCAAATAAACCTAAATAAGAAGTGGAAGACATCGTGAGACCCTGTTTTTTGTGGTACTGGGGATTGAACTCAGGACTTTAGACTAGCCAGTCAGGCGCTTATTCCACTGAGCTATATTCGAGCCAAGACCCTGTTCTAAAACAATGAGTAAAGTCTGGGTTATTTTTGTTTTTGGATTTTTTGAGTCTTTTTGAGACAAGGTCTCGCTATGCAGTTCAGGCTCGCCTTGATCTGACTTTGTAGCCCAGGCTGCTCTAGAACTCGAAAAGATCCTCCTGCCTCAGCCTACCAAGAGTGCTGGGGTTACAGGCAAGCGTCACCACGCCGGCTAACGAGTAAAATCTAACACCATGAAGGTCAGAATGACAACCACTTGGATTCCCAGGGCAGGCCTGGTGCACACTCTGGCGAGGCACGCAGTGGGCCTTGGCAGTGGTCCCTAAAAATCAGACCGGGAGGTTGCGCTGACCTCCCTCATTGGAGCGAGATCCAGGGATTTTTGAGACCTCCCCCGCAGGACCTCGGCGGTGACTCGAGGGCCACTGGGTCACACCGATGCAACTGCGTGTCCCGCTTCTCTTGCAGAGGGCTCTGAAGTGCTGGTCACGGACTTCCGCAACTTGACACTCAACCCTGCTGCGCCGCCCCCCACCCCTCCGCCTGAGGTGTCGCCCCCACAACAGCAGGACAGGAGTGACGGCAGGGGCGAAGACTGGAGGGATAGCTACGGTCGCTCTGCGCGGCGGACTCGGGCCCTGGGGCTGCTGCAGCCTCCCCTGCGCAGGCGCGGTGTGCGCACCATGCTGTCCGTGCGCAGGGAGCGCATGGCACGAATGCTGCCCAACGCCAGGTACTCGCAGGTGAGTGAGGGCGGCCAGTGAGTCTGCCTCGTGTGCCTTTTTTTTTTCCTAGTTTCAAATAAGGGCTTTTCTTCCTCTCCCTGCAGTTTGTCAGAGGGACTCTGAGAGACCAGGGTCTGAAGGGCGTGAAGGCAAGTGCCGCACTCTGGGCTCCATCTGTTGGCAGACAGGGAGGGCGCTGGTGTGGATCCACGTTGGTTCAGGCGACTTGGCACTGAGCTCCACCCCCCGACCTTTGTGTTTTGTTTGTTTTTTGTCCTTTTGAGACAGGGTCTCACTATGCAGTTCAAACTGGCCTTGAGCTCACTTGGTAGCCCACCCAGGCTGGTCTCAAACTCACAGGGCTCCTGCCTCAGCCTCCTGTGGCGTGCACGACCACACCTAGCCCCCTTTGTGTTTTATTGAGACTTTTGGGGCTTTGCTAACTTTCTGAATTGCTCAGCTGGGTGGGAACTGGTGATTCTCCTGACGCAGCCCACAGACAGAGTGTTGGGGTTACCAGGCGGCCGCAGCCCCGCACCACCACACCCAGTCTGGTACCTGTTATTTTAATCCTCCTCTTTTACCTCCTAAAATTTTTTTTGCCCCAGTACTAGAGACAACCCAGGACCTCAAATATGCTAGGCAAATGCCTCCCATTCTTCACCAGGATGTATTGCTTTTGACCCCTGCGTCCTATTTTATTTTATTCTTGCTATGTAGTTCAGGCTGGCCTCAAACCAACAGTTCTCCTGCCTCAGCTTCCTGAGTGCTGGGATTACAAGGTGTGCACCACCATGCCCAGGTTTGTCTTTTGATATTCTTTGTTCCAAAGGGTTTCCTAATAAAACGGTAGATTTGAGGGTTTAGGACATTTCTTTGAGGCATAATATCCCAGTTATGCGGAACATGGTGGCGAATGCCTGTAATTCCAGCACTCAGGAGGCTGAGGCAGGAGGATCGTCGTGAATGCGAGACCAGCCTGGGCTACAAAGTGAGCTCAAGGCCAGCCTGAACTCCAAAACGAGACGCTGTTTGAAAAAGACACACACACACACACATCCCAGTTACATCCATCTGCTTTCTTTCAGGATGGACCAAGAGCGCCTTTCAAGTGCCCCTGCAGTTTTTGTGTCACTCACCAATGGGACCCTTCCGAGAACGCTAGAATAGGGAGTGATTACGACACAGAGCTAGCGTAGGTGTGAGTCTTAGACAGTCTGGGTAGTATGAAGGACAGCGATACACTTCGACTTTTTGATTTGACCCAGAGAGGCTCCAGTAGGTCCCAAGTCTACTCTGTTTTAAAAGCCGAAAGTCTAAGATGAACCCCAAGGATAGATAATTAGGTTTTCTGGTTTTTTGTTTGTTTTCTGGTTCTCACGAATCAAGAGTTGCAATAAAATTATGTCTTCAGGATGATCTTATTAAAATTGAATTTTTAAAAAATTAAGTTTATTTTATACATTTTAGGTATACATAATGATCACATTCATTATAGGGAATTTGTATCTGTACATGATACATCTCAATTCTTTTTTCTCATTCCCCTACCCTCCCTTCAACCCCTCTTCCCCTCCTTATTTACAAAAGAAAAAAAATTAACCTTTTTTTGAGAAAGGGTCCCACATTATAACCCAGGCCAGCCTTGAACTCTGCACCGGTCCTCCTGCCTCAGCCTCCTGGGCACTGGGATTATAGGCGTGAACCACCACACCCGGCTCCAAATGAACAGTTTTCCCTCACCACAGCGCTAGAGTGCAGCTGTGACAGTTTGTGGGCCTCATCCTTCAGGGCAGGAACTTGGGGTAGTCAGAAGTAAAGGCCCAGGCACTGGCATAGCTGGCCTCCAGCACGAGACCTCAGGTGACGGAGCTGCAAGTGCCATGGAACGGGGGTGGAAGTGTTGAGGTCTTCCTCCGCCAGCAGCCAGTCTGCAGCAGGTGAGAAGCTGCTGCCTTGATCCAGCCTAGTCTGGAGCTGTCCCCGGGGGGTGGCGCAGGTCTCACGGGTTGAGCACCCGCCCATCGCAGCACCGGTGCGGCTGATGCTTCTGACAAGCGGTGGGGGTGGAGGGTACCAGAACCGCTCAGCCCAGACTCGGGAGACTCGGGACACATTGCAAAGGTTGCAAAGGAACAGCCCGGTGAGGATGCGGGGGGCATGGGCAGGGCGTGTGGGAAGGGGTACAGGGCTCCTGGGCCTCCGTCATCACCCTCTGGAAATCCCGTGTGCTTAGCTCTATGGTGGCTTGTTTTTTGTTTTCGAGAGGGTCTCATTCTAGTCCAGACTAGCTTCAACTCCAGATCCTCCTGCCTCAGCCTCCTGAATACTGGAATTACAGGTCTGTGTGACCACACCTGGCTGCCTACTCCTCCAGGGTTTTTACACCTCCAGTAAAACTGCCTAGGCAGTTTACGACTGCTGACCTTGGTGACTCAGTTTGTCAGCCTTTTGAGGGAGGGGAGGAAGTAGGAAATTCCAGAAGTAAACTAATTTTATTTTGAAATGGTCCTGCCACATAGCCCAGGCTGGCCTGGGCTGCTTTGTCCTCCCGGCGCTCAGCCGCTGGATGCAGGCTGAGTTCAGCATAAATTCCACTCAGTTTATTACAGCCAGTCGTTATAGTTCTAGTTTGTTACGGGTTATTGTTAGTGCCTTACCATGTCTGGTTTTAAACAGTGGTTATTTTCTTTTTGCACAGGTGGTGTTAGGGCTTCTAACTCGTCTACACCCTTGTCGTTTTTTGTTGTTCTTTAAGATGGAGTAAGTTGACTGGGTTGACCTTGAGCTTATGATCCTCCCGCCTCAGCCTCCCAGAGTTCTGGCATTATAGGTGTGTACCGCCATGCCCAGCTTCTGTTTTTCTCTTTCTGACGGGGTCCTTGGCCCAGAACCCAGGGCCTGGCACATGCTAGGCAAGGGCTGTATCATTAAGCTACATGCCCACTGCTGTGTCTGATTTATAAACCTATGTGTAGGTTCAGTGCTGCTGGAGGTGCAGGCGTTCACTGGGGCTGGGCTCAGATCTCTGGCAGATTGGAGGGACACTACTGTATGTCAGGAAGCTGGAAGAGAGACCGAGGGTACAGGGTGTCCTGGGATGTCTGACTAGGAATTTCTGCCAGTGGCACACCTACGCGCAGACATTCTTTGCAGGATGCAAGAGATAGGATGTTTGTCCCCTGCCAGCAGCGATCATGTGAGTGACAAACCCAGTGCTGGGGGCCTGGGGCAGAGACAAATGCAGCCCTTACTGATGAGCTAGAGACCTCGCTTCATAGAGAAGCCTCAGAGGAGTTTTTAGCTGCGGAAATACGAGGAATTTTCAATGTTAACATTCAGCCAGCCTACTGGCTTGATACCTGCAGTCCCAGCATTCTGGGAGGCTGAGGCAGGAGATGACAGTTTGAGCTCAACTTGGGCAGTGAAGCACCTTAAGGAGATCCTGCCTCAAAATAAAAAAATTCAAAAGGTCTGGGGATACAGGTCAGCGTGAAGACCCTGGCTTCAGTCCCCAATACTGCTTGTGCACGCGTGTGCACGGATTACCGTTCACACACCTTGCATCTGCTCTGTGGAGGTTGCCCCATCAGTGTGGCTGCGAGCGGGCAGTCGCCCATTCCCAGTGGGAAAGCCTCTTCACTCATTTCCCTGTGTGCAGGATGTGGATGAAGGAACAGAACGCATTCCATGTACCCTTTAGCGTCCTAGAGAGTTACTTTCTCCTTCCATGGTAATAGTTTCCTTTTATGGAAGCTAGGCATTGTTCTAAGGAGTTTTGGTTTTTGTCTTTTTGAGACAGGGTCTTGCTATGCAGTTCAGGCTGCCCTTGAGCTCACTTTGTAGCCCAGGCTGGCCTCGAACTTGCACTGATCCTTCTGCCTCAGCCTCCAGAGTGCTGGGATTATAGGTGTGCGCCACCACACCCAACTGTTATAAGTTTTGTTTGGGCATTAATTTGATTCTCAACACTTTGAGGTAGGTCACTTTGGGTATCTTCATTTTATAGAAAAATGAAGCACAGAGATGACTAACCTGCTCCTGGTTATGTGACTGCTGGTCTGAGATGAAAGTCAGCTGAGTAAACTTAGTACTTCCAGCAGATCTGAAGATTCTAGTTGTTTTGTTGGTTTGATCTCGGTCTCCTTGTTCAGGCTCCTCAAACTCAGTTTTCCTGCCTGGGATCCCAAGTGCTGACCCCACCTTGCCCGGTCCCTTTTAAAACATGTTTAGTGGTGGGGCTGCTGGCTGAGACAGCGTCTCACCGTGTAGCCAGGCTGGCCTCAGATTCCCAGTGGTCCTCCTGTCTCGGCCTCCCCATTGTTTCACAGGCATACACCACACCCAGCAAGTTTATTTTTAGCCAGGCATGGTGGCTCACACCTGTAATCCTAGCCTTCAGCAGGCTGAGGCAGGAGTATCCTCACAAGTTTGAGGTCAACCTGAGCTACATAGTGAGTTCAAGGTGAGCCTGAGTCTACTTAACAAAACCCTTCTCAGAATAGTGAAAAAGGGCTGGTGGTATAGTTCAGTGCAGACACCCTGCAGACACCCTGGGTTCAATCCCCCATAGTGAGTGAAGAAAGAGAGGCAGCCTGAGGAATGGTGGGGCAGTGGTGCAGACAGTTTATTACTGGCCCAGTGGAGCAAGCCAAGTCCAGGCCGTGGGTGGCACCCAGACCCTCTGGCCAGTGCCCCTGTGGCCCCCGCCCCAGCAGTGAGGGCTGGGATTACCCCGGCGAGGGGTTTCAGGGGCGGATGAGGGAAGAAGCCCCTGCGAATCCGACCAGCTCCTGCGAGGGTCCAGAGCGGCCCTTGACAATCGGAGGAATCAAGAGTCTACCTGCGAAGCTCAGCAAGGGTGTTTGCATATTAACCCTGGATTTTTATCAGGTAAACAGTGACGTTATCAGGTAAACCAGCCTGCAAGTCTGGGTGGGGCCTCCTGGAGTGACTCCAAAGGGGAGCGGAGTCTAGTACTGAGCTGGGTCGTGCACGGCTGGGATGGGGGTTCAGAGGGACGGGGGTGGGTGCAACGATGCAAGGGAGTGGGAGATGGGAGCGAGGACGGCTGAGGACCGGCTGTAGCAATGGGCCCTGTGACCC
>PVLD010004977.1:100675-118278 GCA_004027595.1 Dinomys branickii
TCTTTTTCGAGACAGGGTCTCGCTATGCAGTTCAGGCTGGCCTTGAGCTCACTTTGTATCCCAGGCTGGCCTCAAATTTGGAAGGATCCTCTTGCCTCAGCCACCTGAGTGCTGGAATTATAGGCATGTGCCACCACGCCCAGTTTCTGGCTACAACGTATTTCTAAATTTTATTTTAGTTTTTCAGACCTCATGCATGGCAGGCAAATGGCTCTACCACTGAGCTATATCCCCAGCTCTGGACTGAGATAGAGACAGAGATTAGAAGACATAGAAACCAATTTTTTCCCTTCATGGCACTTGAGATTGAACTCAGGGCCTTGACACTGAGCTACATCCCCAGCCCTTTCCATTTTTATTTTGAAACAAGGTCTCATTAAGTAACTAAATTGCCCAAGGTGATTTGTGGGTGTTTTTTTTTTTTTTAATAAACAAAAATCAGTATTTTTTGCACCTATAGATAATTTGATATATCAATGAAAGGGAAACAGCTACCATTAAATTCTGGTAGCAGTTGCCTCCGGGGTAAGGAGCCGTGCAGGGAGGTGGGTGATGGTCTGAGAGCTTTTGTAGTCTGTCCGTATTATTACTGTGTGACACTGTTACCTCTTTGGTAGCCTATTATTTGGAAAGAAATTATGCTGTGAAAGCGGAAGATGCTACTATGTAAGAAAAAATAAGCTGTATTTATACAGCTTTCTATCCTCTTAGGGTATTTCCGTTTACCAAACCAAGATGGGTTTGAACTTTGAGTCCTCCTGCCTCGGCCTCCCAGAGTGCTTGAATCACAGTCATGTGCCACCCTGGCTGGCTTGAGATTTTACTAAGATCTTGCTACCCTGTGCGAAAAGGGGGTTTCACAAAACTCAGCAGTAGCAGGTATTGGAACCAACAAAGCTATTTCATGTGTGTTTAGTTAGATCTAAAACTGTGCCCCACAGGCCATGTGCTCAGAGGTGGCGTCTGGAAGGTGACAGTCATGGGGGAGGGACTCGGCAGTGACTAATCCATGCATGAGTTCACAGCTCGGCGTGCTGCTGGGAGGGGAGCTGGTTGCCAGGGCATGGGTCGCTGGACCCGTGTCCTGGAGGGTGTGCTCTCGCCCCCGGCTGCTCCCTCCTTCCTGGCACCATGGGCTGAGCAGTTTTCTTTCCATCCACCCCACCATCTCATTTCGGTCTTGAGGCTGGCCCCCCACGGACCAAGCCCTCTGAAACGGTCAGCCCTTTAAACCTTCAGTTTGTGGGGACCGGGTGTCTTCCCCAGCGACAGGAAAGCTGAGCATCGCCACATTTACCTCAGTAGTTGAGGTTCCTCAGTCCAGCAGATTTGCCATGTATTCCTCCAGGCTTCACAGTTTGGGGTTCCGCTGTGCTGAGGTCTGGATGAGTGTCCCGCAACAACGTGTGGCGAAGGCTTGCTCCTACCTCCCGCTGTCACCAGAAGCTGGCGTGTTCCTGGGGGCCCCTCGTGGCAGGAAGTCAGTGCACTGGGGCACAGGAAGAGGGCCTGGGACGCTGGGCCCTTTGGACTTCTGTTCCTCTGCTTCCAGCTGCCATGAGGAGAGCAAGTTCCTCTGCCGCAAACTCCTGCCGTCGCATGTGACCCACCGCGGGGCCACCAAGAGCCAAAATAAGCCTTTCCTATTATATTGTTTTGGTGCAGGGAATCAAACTCAGGACCTTGCACTTGCCAGGCAGACATCTGTGCCACTGAACTATAGCTCTAGCCTGCCTTTCCTATTTTATTATCTTTTTTTTGAGACTGGGTCTTGCTATGCAGTGCAGCCTGGCCTTGAGCTCACTTTGCAGCCCAGGCTGGTCCTGAACTCACGATTCTCCTGCCTCAGCCTCCTGAGTCCTGGGATTACAGGCATGTACTACCACACCTGCTGCCTTTCTTATTTTAAATTAGATATAATTTAATACTTATAATTTAATAATTTATAATTATATTGGACTCCTGACATAAATGGAGTTCAATATAATTCTGATTAATCTTTCTACTCATATAAACTATCAAAAGTTGTTATATTTTTCCTGGTTTTTCAGAGACAGGTCTTGCTATATAGTTCAGGCTGACCTTGAACTTGCAGCAATCCTCCTGTCTCAGCCTCCTGAATGCTGGGATTACAGGCGTGCACCCCCACACCCAGCAATTTTTTTTAATCATTTAATTTATTTTTGGGGATAGGATCTTGTGCTCTGTAATCCAGGCTACCCTTGAACTCACTCTGTATTGCAGGCTGACCTCAACCTCAAACTCATGATCTTCCTGCACTGGCCTCTTGAGTTCTGTGAGTACAGGTGTGCACTATGCTTGATTCCACATTTCCTGGTGTCAGGACACTAGTGCAACTGGGTTAGGGCTCACTCCAATGGCTTCATTTCAATTTACCCCCTCAGAAGGCCTTCCTTCCAAATACTGAATTCTGAGGGTCAGGAGTTCCACACATGAATGTGTGGGGAGGGACGTAATTTGGGGCACGGTGGATGCTTCATGCCTTCGAGGTGAAAAATTAGGCAAGGAGGCTCAGGCTCCCTCCCTCAGGCAGAAGGGCCCTTGGCAGGCTCTGGCGCTCGTGAAATGCTGTGTAAATGCTCATTGTGTTTTAGTATTTTCTAAATGTTATTTTCTGGCTGCAGATCTAGAGCCAGGCCCTCATGTGCTCGGGGCAGCAGGTGCTGTACCCGAGCTCAGCCCCAGCCCCAGCCTCACTTATGAATGAAAGGATGCATGACCTGACTGTATCATCAGAAGGACAGGTGACAGCCTCTGGCAATGTCAGAGGCATCTTTCTACCAAACTCACATGACCCGAACGAGCAAGCAAGCCAGGTGTCTGGTGTGTGCCGGGTCAGAACACCCCGTGGTGGAAGCTGATCCTCACAGGTGGATCGAGGTATCTTGCGCAGAGACTTCTGGAGCAGGTGGCAGGAAACGCCATCCCAGCCCCACCTGCCCCCGGTGGGCCGGAAGATGACCACCACATAGCGCTCATCGAGCTAGCTGGGGTCACCCAGATGCCAGCGCCTGGAGGTCACAGGAAGGGTCTGGGCGGTGCTTTAGGTAGTGTCTGGACAGGGTCGGGTCCAGGTGTGCAAACCGCTGCTGCCCAGCTCACACGCCTCTCTGCCCGGGCCTCTTCTTTCCTGGAACCTGCTCCCCACACCCCACTTTCTGTCCTCTGAAGCCACCAGGGCACGTTCACCCTCAGTGCGGCCCAGAGGAGCCCCGTTGGCCCATCCTGGTCCTGTGGCCACAGAGCTGCCACCAACACACACCCATGTGCATCTCCTGCCCGCACAGCTCTGCGCTGGGGCGGACGCACCAGCCCTGCCCTCGCTGCTTCCCACGGGCTGCTGTCTGGTACAGCTTTTTGTTCTGAGCAAGTAATTTATCTGCTTCTCAGTTTTCCCATCTTAAAAAATGGGAGCAGCAGTGCTGTCCCTGCGTGTTTCACATAGTTGATGGGAATGCCAAAGGCAGTATGTACACAAAAGGGCTTTACAGTTGGTTTTTAACAACAACAACAACATTTAAAGAGAAACAGTGGCATGGAATGCTGTGGTGAGGCAGTGACAGCCCTTCACAAAGGAAAGGAAGAGTACTAGGAGGGAAGAGTGGGGGCAGCTGGAGGAGGCTCACTGCTGAAGGGAGTCAGGCTGGCCCTGCTTTAAAGCTCTTAAGGAACTACAGAAATAAGCTGCAAAGCTAGGCTCAGGGCCGGGGATGTAGCTCAGTGGCACAAGCGCCTGCCTGGCAAGCTCAAGGTCCTGACTTTGATTCCTGGTACCAAAAAAAAAAAAGGAAAGCTAGGCTCAGTCATGCCCAGCTGTAACCCCAGCAGTGCCATGAATTTGAGGCCAGCCTGGACTACATAGTGAGACCCTGTCTCAAAAACACGAAAACAGGATTGCTTTAGCCCAGGGGCCGGAGGCCAGCAGGAGCAACTCAGTGGCACCCCATCTCTGGGATGTGTATGTGTTACAGGGGATCGAACTCGGGGCTTTTGCCACTGAGGTATATCCCCAGCTTTTTGTGTTTTTAATTCTGAGACAGTCTCACTAGGGTGTAGATTGTGCAGGATGAGCTCAAATTTGCAATCCTCCTGCTGTTAGCTTCCCAGAGTGCTGGGATTACAGGAGCGTAGCACCATCCCTGGATACACAGTGTCTCTGAAACTTTAAAAAAAAAAAAAAGGCCAGGTGCAGTAGTACATGCCTTACTCTCAGCCCCGGAGAGGCTCCAGCAGGATTATAAAGTCAAGGTCAGCCTGGGTTAAGTAGCAAGAACTTCAAATTACTTCTTTTAATGAAATATCAAACTTATTATTCTCTAACAAAGTCTTTGTTAGTTTAGAGACAAATGGGTAGTTAAAAACACAGACTTGGCATGGTGATGCCTGTAATCTCAGCAATCAAATAAGGCTGAGGCAGGAGGATTGCTGCAAATTTGAATTCTGCCTGGGTTACAAAGTGAGCTTAAGGCCAGCCTCCACTGCATAGTGAGACCCTGTCTCAAAAAGACTGAAAAACATGAAACAAACAAAAACCCAGATTTTGATGTCAGATAGCTTTAGGTGTTTTTGTTTGGTTTGGTTTTTTGAGACAGGGCCTTGCCTTACCCTCCTGCTTTACCCTCACTAGAGCAGAGATTACAGGCCTGGGTCACCACACCCAGCCCAAAATGAGGCTTTTAAAAAGTATTGTGGCATTTTGTGTGCTTGCTTCCTGGCCTGCTACGCAGTGCTCACAGAACATTCTAATGCCCTGCCTGGCCGAGACCCAGGGTCCCTTCTCTAACTCTGCTCCCGAGGCGTTTGTGTGGTATGTGTCTGACCCACCCACTGCCAACTCCTGTGACCCTCTGCATCTGACAGCCCCAGGTAATATGCAGAACTGGCTTTGGGATGAAAATCTGAGGGGAGAAAGGGAGGGAATTGAGTCATAGCCTTAGGGGCTCAAGGTGAAATGAGATCTTAGTGGCCCTGAGAGAGCAGAAAGGAGTGGGCAGAGCCAAGACTTAGATCAGTGGGAAGGTCCCGTTCCATCCTTAGTGCCACAAAGAAAACAAAACTGGTTTCTTGTTTTATTTTTTTGTCTTTTTGAGACAGGGTCTTGCTATGCAGTTCAGGCTGCCCTTGAGCTCACTTTGTAGCCTAGGCTGGTCTCAAACTCATAACGATCCTCCTGCCTCAGCCTCTCAAGTGCTGGGATTACGGGCGCACACCACCATGCCCAGCAAAACTGGTTTCTTAAGGCCTGGAAAATCCCGAAGTTGAGGAAAGACAATGTCCTGGAAGAGAGCAGCACAGGGCTCTGACGTTAGTCACCAGAGCCACGTGTGGTCTGCACAGGAGGCTGCTGAGGGGCACAGATGCAAAGCAACAGCCCTCTGAGGTGGTCAAAGGCAGGGACGGCGCCCTGCTAACTTGGTGTTGGCGGAGACAGCGAACGAAGAAGTAAGCATGCTGGGAGGCCCTTCTGGTCCAACACTGCTGCCCTGCTCAGGTGGGCCAGGAAAGGTGTTAGTAGATGGGAGGGCCAAGCGCAGGGGCACACACCTGTGAGCCCAGCAGCGGGCAGGAGCTTCACTGCAAGTCTGAGGCCAGCCTATAGTACTTGGCAATATACCGTCTCCAAAAAAAAAGGGATAAAAGGTGTGTGTATGGGAACTGCTGTGTCACTGAGGTGAATCTCCAGCCCTAAAAGGAAATTTTGATCATGTTTACCAAGAGTAGTAGATTTATGAATTTTTTTATTTCAATTTAAGTATTTCCCTAAACCAAGCTACTTCTATTTATTTCCAAAAGACTTCATTGTATCAATGTAAGTACATTTTCTAAAGTAATAAGATGCCAGCCAGGCGTGGTGGCACATGCCTGTAATCCCAGCACTCAGGAAGCTGAGGCAGAAGGATTCTTCAGAGTTCACGGCCAGCCTGGGCTACAAAGTGAGCTCAAAGCCAGCCTGAACTGCATAGAGAGACCCTATCTCAAAAAGACAAAAAAATAATACAATGCTTTGTGTTTTATTTTATAGCATAGTTTTAGCTATATATCATTACTATTGGATAAGACCAAGTCTGGTGGTGCACACCTGTAATTCCAGGACTCTGGGAGGCTGAGGCAGGAGGATTACAAGTTTGAGCCTAGCCTGGATAATTTAGCAACTTAATGAGATCCTGTCTCAAAACATAAATATCTAAATGGCTGGGGATGGAGGCCCTGGGTTCAATCCCCAGGACTGCAAAAACAAACTAGGTGGCAAGAAATGTTTGTAGCAAGGCATGATGGCACCAAACGTATAATTCCAGCACTTGGGAAGCTAAGGCTGGAGGATCACAGAGTTCAAGGCCAGCCTGAACTATATAGTAAGACGTCTCAAAAAGCAAGTTTGTAGACTTATAAAAACAGATAGTATGATTATACTGAAGCTTTCATCCTCGAAACTTGACTTAGCCAGTGGCACGGGAGGTGTATTTAGGGCTTCTCAATATTCTTTTTTTGGCACTGGGAATGGAACACAGAGCCAGATGTGGGGGCACAGGCCTGTGATCCCAACACTTAAGAGGCTGAGGCAGGAGGATCGTTGGGAGTTTGAGACCAGCCTGGGTCACAAAGTGAGCTCAAGGCCAGCCTGGGCTGCATAGAGAAACTTGTCTTAAAAAAAAGACAAGCCGGGCATGGTGGCACATGCCTGTAATCCCAGTGCTTTGGATGTTGAGGCAGCAGGATGGAAGGTTCATACCCATCCCAGGCAACTTGGCACCTGGAGAGATCCCATCCCAAACTGAAAAGAAGGGCGGTGGGGCATGCAGCGCAGTACCATGGCCCGAGGTTCCACCTTCTTCAGGACCACAAAATGAAAGAAAGGAAGGAAAGCCCATGGCCATGTGGCCACGTGGCTAGAAGACCAGTGCTTCTGGCCCATAGGTCCACCACGGATATAGCTCAGTGGCACAGCACCTGCCTGGCAAGTGTAAGGTCCTGAGTTCGATTTCCAGTACCCACCCCCATAAAAGCTGACCAGGTAAGTCTAAGGTCCAAGCAGGCCGAGTGGTCTCACAGTTAAGAACAGACTTTGCCAACTAGCTTATGTTGTAGCCATTTTGAAAGCAAACGTGAAAGAGCAGAATATAGAGCAAGCCTCTCTCCCGTCTGCCACTGCCCGCCCGCTGCCTGCTGCACTGGGCCCGGGGAGGATCCTGCCGGTCCGAGGTGCTGGAGATCAAACTGGGCTGCAGTGCCAGGCAGGCAGCCCACCCCGAGCTGCGTCCCCCCCCCCCCCCCCGTTCTAGCCCTTGAAACAGCAAGCCTGCCTTGAGTTCGAGGCCAGCCTGGGCTACAGAGCAAGATCCCATCTCAAAAGCCAAAATCAAGGAAGGAAATAGTGAGTCTGCCAGCCCTTAGGGTCGAGTTTCTCACTACGCACAGCTCTTCAGTTATCCCTGAGGAGTGAGGAGCAGACCAGTCCCAGGGAGGGAGCAACACTTCAGTCTCACCCTCAAGCCCAGCGCTGGGGACGGAACCCTGGGGCGTGTTAGGCAAGTGCTGTGTATTTCACTCCATTTAAAATACCCGTAAGCTGGGGATTTTATGCCATCTCATTTCGTTCTGTGAGATGGGCAGCTCACCATGTGGCGTAGGCAGGCCTTGAACTCCTGGTTTCCAGGAATCTTCCTGCCTCAGCCTCTGGAGTAGCTGGGCCTACACATACATGCCACCAGGCCCGGCACTAGTTTGTTCTCACACCTGAATCAGGTGTGTTATTTCTCAGCCACTCCAGAAGCCCGCAGCGAGGGATGCCGCTGGCTGCACACCTGGCAGGCGCAAGGCCAAGGCTGAGATCAGAAACAGCTGTGAAGAACGATGCTCCCTTAGGGCCGCAGTGCGGGCAGGAGGAAGCGGGAGTTCTGAGGTCAGCTTTCTGACACTTGCACTTTAAACTCTGTGTGTAGGACAGCTGAAGAAATCCGCAGAAACACCAGCCTGGGGTGTGAAAATTTCGGCACCAATAGTATGAACTCTGCCCAGGAATTGCATCAGGAGTAAAAGAAGCTCTGTGGCTCATCACACGTGAGCTGACCGACCTCCCGCCTGCAGCCATTCTTAGGGATCTCGGATGGCCCTGGGACTTGGGAAGCCTCTGGCCAATGTTGCTGTACACAGTACTGTTCTGAATCACTGGGAAAGGAAAGAAGAATTAAGAATTAGTTCCTTTTTTTGGACTGGGGATTTACTCAGGGCCTTTACACTAAACTACGCCCTGTCCCTTCTTTATTTTTCGATTTGCAATGAGTCTGGCTAAGTCAGTAAATTGCCCAGGCTAGGCTCCAACTTGTGATCCTCCTGCCTCAGCCTCCCAGAGTGCTGGGATCACAGGCAAGGTGTGCACCACTACTCCCGCAGCAATAAGATGTAGAGGGAATTTGAGGGTTTGGATGGGATTACCCTGTAAGAAGGGAACCAAAGGGCTGAGCATGCAGCTTAACAATAGAGCACTGACGCTGAGGATATAGCTCAGCGGCATAAGTGCTTGCCTGGCAAGCCTGAGGTCATGAGTTCGATTCCCGGTACCAAAAACACAAAACAACAGAACACTCACTTAGTGTACACAAGGCCCTGGGTTCCAGCCCCACATGCAAAACAAACAAACAAAAAAACAAGACAGGCAGTAGAGAATGTATTCTCTCTTTCTGCCACAGGAGGGTGTGGCAAGGTGCTGATGTCTGCAAGCCGGAAAAAGGGTCCCTAGCAGACCCCTTCACACCAGCATCCTGACCCCAAACTTCCAGCCTCTGGAGTAGGAGGAAACACTGCTTCATAGAACAACCTCCCCCCACCCCAGGGTTTTGTTACTTGGCTTGAGCTGACTCAACTGTGTGACCACATCTGGGACGGGCAGCCAGGGTCACTCAAAGGAAGCCTGTGGGTGCACACAGCTCTCCACAATCACAAGCACTAGGAGCAACAGTGTGTTCCACCAAAAGCCAGCATCTCAGCGGTTAGGGGAGCGCATGTATCCAGGGAGGGAACCTGCTTCTCCAAGAAAGCCCACAGGGAGGAGGCGCCGGGGGTGCCGCGAAGCAGCGGAGAACTTACCAAGGAACTCAGGATGAAACAGATGCAGAGGAGGGCAATGGACACTGCAGCAGGACCCCAGACCTTCACCCTCAGCCACCACAGGGCTTGCTCTGCCATCCAAGAGATACAAGGGCAGTTGCACAGTCTAATCGGAGACTTCGGTATGTGTCTAAGTCTTCAAAAATGTTACTGCTGTAATTGGTGCACTTCTGTTAGTGCCACTCAGAATCCCCCCTCACTTCAAACACACTTATTCCAAAGTTCTTGCTGCTTTCTGAAGCAGTTCCGGAAGTCTTCTTTCATGAGGGTCTTCAGTTATACTGTTATGGTTGCCTCCTGTCCTGAATCCATTCAAACTGTTTTTACCTTTCCGGCTCATTTTAACTTGGAAAGAGCCAGAAGTCACACGGTGCCAGATCTGGCGAGGAAGGTGGACGAGGCTGCACTGTGATGTTTTTGGCTTTGTTTCAGACAAGAGTCTCACTGTGTAGTTCAGGCCAGCCTTATATTCACAGTGATCCTCCTGTCTCAGCCTCCCAAGTGTGGGATTATAAGCATAGGCCACCTGCCAAGCTGCACTGTGAAGTTTTTATAAGCTTGCCTTTCTGCTGGGTGGCCTTGGCAGAAGCACCCACCATCTTTACCATACCTCATGTACATGCTCATGAAAAAGGACTCCAGAGCTGCCTCCAAAAGCGGCAGGATGATGGGATGAGTGTGTCTAGAAATAGGGCTTTGTGGGAGAGCAGTGATTTTTTTGGGTTTTTTTGTTTTTGTCTTTTTGAGACAAGGTCTCACTATGCAGTTCAGGCTGGCCTTGAACTCACTTTGTAGCCCAGGCTGGCCTTGAACTTGCAATGATCCTCCTGCCTCAGCCTCCCGAGTGCTGGTAATACATTTCTTAATAATTTTTTCAAATTTAAACATTCACCATATATTCTGATCATACTTCCTATGATCTCCACTGCTGAGGACGGGAAGCCACAGCCCCCGGGATCGGATGACCGTGAAGTCCAGCTACAAACCAAACTGACCCGGAACAAGCGGGAAGGTAAGTGAAGCCCTGCCACCCTCCCGCAGAACAAGCAGGCGTGGGAACACCTCCCTGTAACCCCAGCACTGTGGGAGGCTGAAGCAGGAGGATCCCAAAATCAAGCCCAACCAGGGGAATTTAGGGACTTAGACCCTGTCTCAAAAAACCCCAGGACAAGCCGGACATGGCGGCACATGACTGTAATCCCAGCACTCAGAAGGCTGAGGCAGGAGGATCATTGCAAGTTCGAGACCAGTCTGGGCTACAAAGTGAGCTTAAGACCAGTCTGAACTGCACAGCGAGACCCTGTCTCAAAAAAACAAAAACAAAAACAAAAAAATTCCCGGTCCTCCCTACTAGGTGTCTGCACATGCTCACCTGTGCCCTGCAGTCCTCCGGCACCATCATGTCCCTCTCCTGAAGAGACCACCTGGGGCCGCTTCCCAGCAGGTGGCTGAGGACCCTGTGAGCAGCCTAGGGACAGCTTCTACTGGCTTCTGTGAGGGTGGACATACACACACAGATTTTCACGTCCCGAGGAAGTCAGTTTGTAGGCTTTGCATACCTGTCTACTCCCTCATGAGCCCTTTTCTGCTGTACTTTGTGGAACATTTCACCCTTGTAGCTTGGCACAGTGTGCACCTCATCCCAGCTACTCCAGAGGCTGAGGCAGGAGGATCAACTCTGCCCACGGGTTTGAGCCCAGCCTGAGCAGCACAGCAAGACCCACCCTAAATCAAATCATGGATGCAGTTAGCCTTTGTCCTGCTTGGGAAGCACATTACTGCGGCCTGGAAGGGGAGCGAGGCTCTCCAGCTTTAGAGACAGAGGTGATGGATGCTTGCGCCACACACAGTGGAGAGGAGCTGCTGACCGGCTAGAGTGTCTGGGGCAGCAACAGTGACCTCCTCTGATACTGGCTGCGACACAGGTTAGGCATTAGCAGGGCAGAGAGAGCACCAGCCAGCCCTGCAGTCAGGCAGATGTTCGGGTTCAAGGAGGAACCTAGAGCTGAAATCAACACAGGAATAAATAGCCCAGGGCTGGGCATGGTGGCACATGCCTATAATCCCAGCACTTAGGAGGCTCTGGCAGGCTTTTGAGGATCGCCACAAGTTTGAGACCAGCCTGGGCTACAAAGTGAGCTCAAGGCCAGCCTGAACTACATAGCGAGACCCTGTCTCAAAAAGATGAAAGAAAGAAAAGAAAAAGTGAAAGAAAGAAAGAAATAGCCTAAGTGTTCTGCAGCCCTGTAGGAGCTCAGCTGACTTTCACTGACTAGCAAGGCAAGAATTTGCTTTTTTGTGTGTTTGCCGGACTATGTAGTCCAGGCTAGACTTGAGCTGGCCTGGAATTCACAGCCCTCTTGCCTCGGCCTCCCGAATCCTGGGATTACGCGTGTTCGCCGCCTCGGCTGGCCGAGAGCAGTCCGTGTGAGGAGGCTGAGACCTTTAGGAGCCGGGCAGGCAGCAAAAAGCTCGTTCTGTAATGCCCAAGTACCCCGCTGCTTGCTAGACTGACCCCATGCTTGACCCTCCGATTCACCTCAAACAGCTAAAATCATATACGGCAACATAATTATTGTTCAAAGGTTCCTTGTTCTTTCTCGGAAAGAATTCAAAGAACATTGCCCGTCCCTGCCAGAAACAGGACAGTTACCCAAGCATAACGTCCCTGCTACACCTGTGTATTCATTGTGGTTTTTGTCTTTATAGGCCCTACATACAATGGGCTCGGGGCTCTCACTTCTCAGCCTTGAAACAGAGGCGTGAGTGGGGGCTGTTCGGCTCAATTATTAAAAGCGCTACTAAATTCTAATTTGGCTTTTTGGGAGTCTATTGTTCTTGAACCTGTCTCATTTGGGGGCTCATCCGTCCGGGATCCCTTCTGGGGTCTCTAGACTCCCAAACGTCTCTTTGAGACAATAGTTCCTCAGAGGCGAGGAGCTCTTTGTTTCAAAGTGACACTAAATTTACCCTGGATGCAAGATCAGTAAACGCTGTCGCTGTCCAGATACTTACCGGTAAGACTAATTCTTGTTTCTTGCTTGTTGGGGTGCCTCTTGGGGGTCCTTGGAGAGATTGGACACAACATTAGACTCTCCAGGGACCGTCCCTAGACCAAGACGTTGGCTAGGGCTTGTTCTTGCTTGACAAGTGCACTTGAATTAATTTATTGACTTATCGTATCTCCCTTGTCCTCTGTCTTGTTTGTGAGTGTTAAAAATGGGTCAGTCTGCTTCTGCTTCTATGTCGCCTCTGCAATGTGTTTTAAACCATTTTAAGATTTCAGGCAATGAACAAAGGGATTTGGAGAACCTGTCTTCCCCGGGAAGCTGCAAACATTTTGTGAACTTGAATGGCCCTCTTTTGGCGTTTCCTGGCCCAGGGAAGGCACATTTTATTTGTCTGTTTCTCAGCAGGTCTGAAAAGCCATCTTTGGGAATCCAGGCCACCCTGACCAAATTGTTTACATTCAGGCCTGGACTGATTTAATCCAGGACCCCCCTTCCTGGCTTAACAAGTATAATACAGAGAAATGGGGATAAACCACTGAACCCAAAAATGAATTCATCGCGGTAGCTAAGTCTCAGCCACCCAAAAAGGTTCCCCCAGTCCTGCCCCCTCCTCCTGACTCTCCTCTCCCGACCCGACCTCCTCCCTACCTTTCACCCCCTTGACCTACCTCTCCCATTCAGCCCAACTCCTCATCCCACCTTAGTCTCTCCCACACCCGAAGCTGGCGTCCGTTCTCAGAACCTAGCCCAGATTCTACCGCCTCTGCTCCCTCATCCCTGGCTCCTCCCTTTGCGAGAAACTGTGCCTGAGAATGAGGGACACCGACCCTCCATGGTGTATGTCCCTTTCTCAACTAGTGACCTCTATAACTGGAAACAACAGAACCCCTAGTTTTCCCAAAATCCCCAGGGGCTTATCTCTCTCCTAGAAACTGTTTTTTTCACTCACCAGCCGACGCGCGATGATTGCCAACAGCTTCTCCAGACTCTCTTCACGTCAGAAGAGCGTGAACGCATTCGTGCCTTGGGTCACAAACTGGTTCTGGGACCTGACGGAAGCCCTAGCACTGACCCGGACTGACTGAACTTTGTGTTCCCTCTCTCCCGCCCCTCCTGGGATCCAAATGGTGACCAAGTCTTAAACCCAGCCACCCTCCTACCAGATGATGACCCACAAGTGCCTCTACACAATTGTGCAGACATCATAGATTCCACCTCCAGCCTGCAAAAGGACCTGACAGACGTCCCCCTCGACAACCCTGATGCCACCCTTTTCACTGATGGCAGCAGCTACCTACATCAAAGCAGCCCAGTGACAGATGCTGCTGTGACCACCAAGACTGAGGTAATATGGGCCCAAGCACTGGGGTCTGGATCCTCTGCCCAAAGAGCTGAATTGATAGCTGTGACTCAAGCTTTAAGGTGGGGATCTAATAAAATCATAAATGTGTACACCGATAGTCGATACGCTTTTGCAACTGTACATATACATGGAGCTATTTATCAGGAAAGAGGACTCTTAACTACAGGGGGAAATAAAATCAAAAATGCCCCCGAGATCCTAGATCTTCTAGCTGCTATCTGGCTCCCCAAAAAGGTGGCAATCACACACTGTCGGGGACATCAAAAAGAAGATTCCCCTGTTGCCAGAGGAAATGCCTTTGCCGACCAAACGGCAAGAGCTATTGCTCTAAAACCAGTGGGGCCAATAACAGAAAAGCTCCTTCCTGTGCTTCCTCCTCCGCTCTTGCCTAAGCTGTCATACTCAGATTTGGACTTGAGGCTAGCGCAACAGTTAAAGGCAAAACATTCCCCTCCAGAAAAGTGGCTCATGCTCCCGGATAAGAGGATTCTTATCCCAGAGGCACTTGGACCCCACCTCGTCCAAGAGACTCACCGTGCCACACACTTGGGGGGCACCAAACTGGCAGAGCTTTTTCAAGACCGATATTTTATTCCCAAACTGTCACAGCTGGCAGAGACTTCTAGCCTCAAATGTCCACAGTGCATCTGAGTCAACCCCAAACAGACACCTCAAGACTCACGAGTCCGACAACGAGGTCTGTACCCCGGAGACCACTAAAAATTGGACTTTATTGAGATGGGACTGGGAAAGGGAGGATACAAATACCTCCTAGTTTTCATAGACACCTTCTTCACTGGCTGGACAGAAGCTTTTCCTACCTGGACTGAGTCTGCTCTTATTGTGGCCAAAAAGCTTCTATATGAGATAGTGCCCAGATTTGGCCTGCGCTTATCTCTGGGGTCTGACAATGGCCTGGCTTTCATAGCTCAGGTGACCCAAAATCTAGCTACAGCTTTGGAGATTAATTAAAAATGACATTGTGCCTACCGACCTCAAAGCTCAAGACAAGTAAAAAGAATAAACAAGACTATAAAGAAAACCATCACTAAAATGGCTTTAGAGTCTGGCGAAAACTGGGTGAGTCTCCTTCCTTTTGCCCTTCTGTGTGCGCGATGTACTCCCTTAATCCTGGGAATCGCTCCCTTTGAGGTCTTGCATGGGCGACCCCCTCCCCTGGTTCCTCGTCTCCATGATGACAAGCTGGCAGCTATGACTAACGGAGAACTTATTAAGTCCCTACAGGCCCTTCAGCCTTTCCTCCAGTCCACTCATCATCTTTTCAGAAAACATCAAGCGGTTCCTAAAAAGCCCAGCGACACCCTGGCAGCTCAATCTAGAGTTTGGGCACACCAACAGCTGTCACAGTCACCAACAAGTCACTAGATTCACCATTCTCATGTTAAGACTGTTCCTGTGAAACCAAAAGACACAGCTAAGCGGACTATTACAAAAACCTGTTCTTACCCTCGGTGATTTATAAAGAAAAGGCACTTGTGTTAAGACTAAAACTTATGATTTGTCAAAATCTCCCTATGCTAATATCTGTACCAATGTAATTGATATTGTAAATCAAACTTACTCCCCCAGCCTGCACCTAGAGGCCCCTCACGGAGCCTGGTTTGCTTGTACTGCTGGCATAACACCATGTATATTTTATCAAGTTGCTGTACAGAGACCCCCAGAATTATGTGTCCTATGTCACATTTTCCCCCAAGTGCTTTATTATTCTGGGGAGGGAGGCAGACAACATTTGGCCCTGACAGGTTTGCCTAGAGTCAGGAGAGCAAACCCTGTCCTTATACCAGCATTACTGGGCATAGGCATGGCTGGGTCAGCTGCACTGGGGACAGCTGCTCTGGTTACTTCTGATCAAAATTATAGAGAACTAAGTCAACAGATAGACCAGGATTTAGCCACTTTAGAACAGTCAGTCAATTAACCAGAGGAATCTCTCGGGTCATTGGCTGAGATGGTTTTGCAAAATAGAAGAGGTTTAGACCTACTTTTCCTGAAACAAGGGGGATTATGTCTCGCCCCTAGGAGAAACTTGTTGTTTCTATACCAACCATTCCGGAGTAATCCAAGGAAGTTTGAGCCAACTAAGAAAGAGACTGCAAGACAGAGATGAACAGAGGAGACAAGAACAAAATTGGTTTCAAAATTTGTTTTCGACTTGCCCATGGCTAACCACCCTCATAACAGCTTTAGCTGGACCACTAACACTGTTACTTACAGCGATTACGGTTGGTCCCTGCATTATAAACTGTTTGCCAAAATATATTCAGGGCAGGATTCAATCTGTCAAACTGATGATGCTCCGAACTGGGTACGAAAACCTCCCCGATGAGAATATAGCTGATGAATCTATGATTTGATTCATTAACAAAAACCAGTGGGAAATGTAATGGCCCAAGTACGCTGCTGCTTGCTGGACTGACCCCATGCTTGACCCCCGATTCACCTCAAACAGCTAAAATCATGTACGGTAACATAATTATTGTTCAAAGGTTCCTTGTTCTTTCTCGGAAAGAATTCAAAGAACATTGCTCGTCCCTGCCAGAAACAGGAGTTACCCAAGCATAACGTCCCTGCTACACCTGTGTATTCATTGTGGTTTTTGTCTTTATAAGCCCTGCATACAATGGGCTCGGGGCTCTCACTTCTCAGCCTTGAAACAGAGGCGTGAGTGGGGGCCGTTCGGCTCAACTATTAAAAGCGCTACTAAATTCTAATTTGGCTGTTTGGGAGTCTATTGTTCTCGAACCCGTCTCATTTCGAAGCAGCACACACAGAAAGCACTCCGCTCCCGCGCACCTGCAGCCGCCCAGCCCCCAGCCCAGGACCCCAGCTGGGGCTCCTCCCTCTCCTTCCTGTGCCCAGCGGCGGTGCAGGCGCTGGGGGTCTCCTTCCAACGCACCGTGCTGAGCAAGGAGAGACCAAAGCGAGGAAAACAATCTGAAATAAAGCAAGTGTTTAAAACAGCAAAAATAAAAATAAAGTACAGAGCATGACGGATCCTTTTCAAATGGAAGGCGAATTACGTGCAAGCCCGGGCTGAGGCGAGGGCTCCGGCCGAGGCACCGAGATGACCAGGCGCGCAGACGACTCTGCGGAGAGGATGGGCAGGCAGGTCGGCAGCTCCTGCGGCTGCTGGGGAAAGGAACTGCTGCTAGGAGCCCAGGGCAGAGCAGCCGCGGGGAGGGTGGGGGGCACATCTGTGGTAATAATAGATTGCCCAGGTTAGGCTCCAACCTGCAATCTTCCTGCCTCAGCCTCCCAGAGAATTTAGAGTACAGGCATGCACCCGCGGCATCAGAGACAAACAGTAGTACTTCTTCACCAAAGACAGGACAGGCAGGCCGGATGGTGAGGTCGTGTGATTCCAGCTACTTAAGAGCTTCTTAGCAAAACAATTGAACCTGCAGAGCACGCCTATAATCTCAACACCCAGGAGAAGTTTGGGGCCCGCATCAGCCCGCCCGCCTGCAGGCACAAGTCCCCACTGCCGCAGAAAGACTTCCCGCCTTTGGTGACTTGCCTGACAACCTCGTCCCGCCTCTCAGGAGCAGCAGGGAACCCGGCGGACAGCGAGCAGGCTCAGCAGTTCCAGACCAGCCCCCCGCCATACTTCCGCTTTCCCTGGAGTCATTCGCTCCCCTACAGCACTGTCCACAGGTCCACAGTGTGCTGTAGGGGGGGCGGGGGGGGCTCTCGGACGGGGGCGGGGCAGACAAGGGCCCACCCTGGGGCCAGCCATGCCCAGGGAGTGAGCTGGATGCCTGGCAGGATGACAGGAGGGTCCCAGGGCTTCTAGCAAGGGATGAGCTGGTTCTCCACATGCTTTCTTTTTTTTTTAATGATAGAGATACTGTTTTTTTAGTCATAGAGTTGTTGGGTTTTTTGTTTTGTCTTTTTGAGACAGGGTTTTCATTATGCAGTTCAGGCTGGCCTTGAGCTCATTGTGTAGCCCACGCTGGACTTGAACTCAGTGATCCTCCTGCCTCAGCCTCCCGAGCACTCAGATTACAACCATTTGCTACCACGCCTGGGGAGCTACTGGTTTTTTTTTTTTTTACTATAACCAGTTATCTTTATTTTTT